>JAACNH010001065.1:0-15167 GCA_019447015.1 Hymenochirus boettgeri | reverse complement strand
TTTTTTTTATTGTAGCAGTTGGTTCTGGGGATGCGAGTTGGATTATTTCCATGTGGGTGGTATGTAACATCCAGTGGGATACACGGTCCTCCTTTGGATATGTTTGTATGTCGCAGGACATTGGTACGGGATGCTGGTTGGAGTATTCCAGTGGGGTGGTAGGTACATCCAGTGGGATCACGTCCTCCTTTGATATGTTTGTATTGTAGGCAGGTTGGTTTCTGGGGATGCATGGTTGGAGTATTTCCATGTGGGGGTGGTATGTGAAATCCAGTGGTGATACGGCCCTCCCTTTTGGATATGTTCTGTATTGTAAGCAGGTTGGTTCCTGTGATGCTGGTTGGAGTATTTCCATGTGGGGGGTGGTATGTAACAACCATGGGATACGGTCCCTCCTTTTGGATATGTTTGATTGGCGGTTGTTTCTGGGGATGCTGGTTGGAGTATTTCCATGTGTGGGGGGTGGTATGTACAACCAGTGGATACGGTCCTCCTTTTGGATATGTTTGATATTGTAGCAGGTTGTTTCTGGGGATGGTGGTTGGAGTATTTCCATGTGGGGGTGGTATGTACAACCAGTGGGATACGGCCTCCTTTTGGATATGTTGTATTGTAGCAGGTTGGTTCTGGGATGCTGGTTGGAGTTTTTCCATGTGGGGTGGTAGTAAATAACCAGTGGATACGGCCCTCCTTTTGGATATGTTTGTATTGAGAGGTTGTTTCTGGGATCTGGTTGGAGTATTTCCATGTGGGGTGGTATGTTAAAACCAGTGGGATACGGCCCTCCTTTTGGATATAGTTTGTATTGTAGCAGGTTGGTTCTGGGGATGCTGGTGGAGTATTTCCATGGTGGGGGTGGTATGTAATAACCAGTGGGATACGGTCCCCTTTTGGATATGTTTTGTATTGTAGGCATTGGTTCTGGAGATGCTGGTTGGAGTATTTCCATGTGTGGTGGTGTATGTAAAACCAGTGGGAACAAGTCCTCCTTTTGATAGTTGTATTGTAGACAGGTTGTTCTGGGATGCTGGTTGGAGTATTTCCATGTGGGGTGGTATGTAAAACCAGTGGTATACGGCCTCCTTTTGGATATGTTTGTATTGTACAGGTTGGTTCTGGGGATGCTGGTTGGAGTATTTCCATGTGGGGGTGGTATTAACAACCAGTGGGATACGGTCCTCCTTTTGGATTGTTTGGTATTGTAGCAGGTTGTGTTCTGGGGAATGCTGTTGAGAGTATTTCATGTGGGGTGTGTATGTAACACAGTGGGATACGGTCCTCCTTTTGGTATGTTGTATTGTAGCAGGTTGTTTCTGGGATGCTGTTGGAGTATTTATCCATTTGGGGGTGGTAATGTAACAACCAGTGGGATACGGTCCCTCCTTTTGGATATGTTTTATTGTAGCAGGTTGGTTCTGGGGATGCTGGTTGGAGTATTTCATTTGGGGGGGTTGTAATGTAATAACCATGGGATGTACGGTCCCTTTTGGATATGTTTGTATTGTAGCAGGTGTTTCTTTGGGGATGCTGGTTGAGTATTTCCATGTGGGGGTGTATGTACAAACCAGTGGGAGTACGGTCCTCCTTTGGATTGTTTGTATTGTAGCAGGTTGGTTCTGGGGATGCTGGTTGGAGTATTTCCATTGGGGGTGGTATGTAAAAACCAGTGGGATACGCGTCCTCCTTTGTGGTATGTTTGTATTGTGAGAGGTTGGTTCTGGGGATGCTGGTTGGAGTATTTCCATGGGGGGGTGGTATGTAATACCAGTGGGATACGTCTCCTTTTGGATATGTTTGTATTGTAGCAGGTTGGTTCTGGGGATGCTGGTTGGAGTATCATGTTGGGGTGGTATGTAACACCAGTGGGATACGGTCCTCCTTTTGGATATGTTTTGTATTGTAAGGTTGGTTCTGGGATGCTGGTTGGAGTATTTCCATGTGGGGGTGTATGTTAAAACCAGTGGGATACGATCCTCCTTTTGGATATGTTTGTATTGTAGCAGGTTGGTTCTGGGATGCTGGTTGGAGTATTTCCATGTGGGTGGTGTATGTAACAACCAGTGGGATACGGTCCTCCTTTTGGATAGTTGTATTGTAGCAGGTTGGGTTCGTGGATGCGGTTGGAGGTATTTCCATGTGGGGGTGGGTATGTAATAACCAGTGGGATACGTGTCCTCCTTTTGGATATGTTTGTATTGTAGCAGGTTGTTCTGGGATGCTTGGTGAGTAGTTTCCATGTGGGGGGGTGTATGTAATAACCGTGGGGATACGGTCCTCCTTTTGGATAGTTTGTATTGTAGCAGGTTGGTTCTGGGGATGCTGGTTGGAGTATTTCCATGTGGGGGTGTGGTAAGTCAACCAGTGGGATACGGTCCTTCCTTTTGGATAGTTGGTATTGTAGAGGTTGGTTCTGGGGATGCTGGTTGGAGTATTTCCATGTGGGGTGGATGTAATAACCAGTGGTACGGTCCTCTCTTTTGGATTGTTTGTATTGGTAGCAGGTTGGTTCTGGGGATGCTGGTTGAGTATTTCCATGTGGGGGTGGTATGTAATAACCAGTGGGATACGGCCTCCTTTTGGATATGTTTGTATTGTAGCAGGTTGTTCTGGTGCTTGGTGGAGTATTTCCATGTGGGGGTGGTATGTAAAACCAGTGGGTACGGTCCTCCTTTTGGATATGTTGTATTGTAGCAGGTTGGTTCTGGGGATGCTGGTTGGAGTATTTCCATGTGTGGGGTGGTATGTAAAACCAGTGGGATACGGTCCTCCTTTTGGATATGTTTGTATTGTAGCAGGTTGTTTCTGGGGAGCTGGTTGGAGTATTTCCATGTTGGGGGTGGTATGTAATAACCAGTGGGATACGGTCCCTCCTTTTGGATATGTTGTATTGTAGAAGGTTGGTTCTGGGGATGCTGGTTGGAGTATTTCCATGTGGGGGTATGTAATAACCAGTGGGATACGTCCTCCTTTTGGATATGTTTGTAGTATTGTAGCAGGTTGGTTTTCTGGTGATCTGGTTGGAGTATTTCCATGTGGGGTGGTATGTAACAACCAGTGGGATCGGCCTCCTTTGGATATGTTTGTATTGTAGCAGGTGTGTTCTGGATGCTGGTTGGAGTATTTCCATGTGGGGGTGGGTATGTACAACCAGTGGGATCGTCCTCTCTTGGTATGTTTGGTATTGTAGCAGTGGTTTGGGGATGCTGGTTGGAGTATTTCCATTGTGGGTGGTGGATGTAACAACCATGGGATCGTGCCTCTTTTGGATATGTTGTATTGTGCAGGTTTGTTCTGGTGTGTAAGGCTCTGCGTAGTTTGAGTGCTCTTCTACATGGTGGGGGTGGTATGATATATCTATACCAGTGGATATAGGCCGCCTCTTGCGTTGGATATGTGTTTGTATTGTAGTCAGGTCTATTTCTAGGGGTGTGTGTGAGTATTTCTGGGGAGGTGGTAGTGAGGTTAAAATGGGGTAGGTCCTCTTGAGATATGTTTTGTAATTGCTAGCAAGGTTGGTTGTAATGCTGTTGCGGTCCCATGTGGCGGGTCAGTAATAGTAACTACCATGATGGGATGCCGGTCTGCCATTAATTGGAGTTTTTCAATTGTAAGCAGGTCTGGTTGCTGGTGGATGCGGTTTGGAGTATTTCCATGTGGGGGTGGTTATGTAGAATAACATTGGAATACTCCTCACCTTTTGGATAGTTTGAGTATTGTAGGCTACGGTTGGTCTGGGGATGCTGAGTTGGAGATCTTCACATGTGGTTGGTATGTAAATTAACTTGGGATGTCCTCTTTTATATGTTGTTTCGTAGCTGTTCTGAGGGTCCCGTAATTTCCATGATGTTGTCACCGTGGGTACGTTTCCGTGATTTGGTTAGTTGTTATTGTAGCAGGTGTTTCTTGGGGATGCATTTAGATATCTCCAGTGGGGTTGCCTATGTACTAACCATGGATCTGTCCTCTTTTGGGAATTGTTTTATTTAGCGTTTGTTTTTCTGGGCTGGTTGGTAGTAATTCCAGGGGGGTGGGTATTAAACAAGTGGAATCTGTCGTCCTTTTGAATGGTGTATTGGCAGTTCTGTGGGATGTGTTCGTAGTATTTCCATTGTGGGTGGTATGTAACAACCAGGGGATACGGTCCTCCTTGGATAGTTTGTATTGTAGGCAGGTTGTTTCTGGGGATGTGGTTGGAGTATTTCCTTGTGGGGTGGTATGTAACAACCAAGTGGGATACGGTCCTCCTTTTGGATATGTTTGTATTGTAGCAGGTTGTTCTGGTATGGGGTTGGAGTATTTCCATGTGGGGGTGGTATGTGAAACCAGTGGGATACGCCCCCTTTTGGATATGTTTGTATTGTACGCAGGTTGGTTCTGGGGATGCTGGTTGGAGTTTTCCATTGTGGGTGGTATGTAACAACCAGGGATACGGTCCTCCTTTGGATAGGTTTGTATGTAGCAGGTTGTTTCTGGGGATGCTGGTTGGAGTATTTCCATTGGGGGTGGTATGTATAACACAGTGGGATACGCTCTCCTTTTGGATAGTTTGTATTGTAGCAGGTTTTCTGGGGATGCTGGTTGGAGTATTTCCATGTGGGGGTGGTATGTAAAACCAGTGGGATACGGTCCTCCTTTTGGATATGTTTGTATTGTAGCAGGTTGGTTTTGGGGATGCTGGTTGGAGTATTCCATGTGGGGGTGGTATGTGACAACCAGTGGGATACGGTCCTCCTTTTGGATATGTTTTGTATTGTAGAGGTTGGTTCTGGGGATGCTGGTTGGAGTATTTCCATTTGTGGGGTGGTATGTAACAGCCAGTGGGATACGGTCCTCCTTTTGGATATGTTTGTATTGTAGCAGGTTGTTCTGGGGAGCTGGTTGCTTTCTGATCTGTGTTTCTGTATGGACTGACTGTCCTATTTTGTAAAATCTTTTTTGAGCTGTTCACGTGCAGATTCTGTCTGTAGAATCAGAGCAAATCCTGTTATATCTTGACCTGGCTGTAGATAATGGGTTCTTTATGTGTTTAGGGTGAAAACTGTCATTACTGAGGTTGTGGGTCGGTCTGTAGGTTTGCGATAGATGGATGTTTGTATTGTGTTTCTTTAATCTGTATTTGGTGTCCGAAAGCTTATTTCGGTAGGTAATGGATTATTTTGAGGTGGTTATTATTTTGGTGGGGTAGGGTCTTCGTGCTTGCAGTCCAGATATGAATCATGCTATAGCGGGAGTAGGCCATGGGTCGATGGGGCATGTTGAAAGAAAGTTTTCTCTAAATTTGCCATAAACAAATTTGCAGTATTGTGTGCAAATCGGTTCCCATGGCCACACCCATCTGTTGCAGGTATAAATCCTGATTGAAGGAGAAGTAATTGTGGGTGAGTAGTGTAGGGACTTAATGTAGAAGCCACACAAGGGGACGGTATTTTCTTCTCCTTTGCAATCCTTTTTAGATTAGGCATATCTAAATGAGGTTATTTCAACAGTCCTTTCGGAGCTCCTGAGCTAGATGTTCTGCAAACCGCTGTTGTATGTACCGTATGTAGAGTTGGGTTCTGTATGTTGAGTGCCTGGTGGGATTGAATTGTAACCTTTTTGCCATGTGCGCAAGAAGGAGATATCACTGTCCCTTGTGCAAGTTTCTTCACTTTGCTTTTTTAGATCCGATATCTAGTTTATATTATTCTATAACTATACTATAATCTATCAATAACTAACCTTTCTCATATATCATCTATCATCAGATAAATCGGTTGTACCGTGTTAAGATCCCAGTAGTATATACTAAAAAGATGAGTACTGTAGGATATGGTGAGACCCTTTTTAATAATGACTAAAGGCCTTACACGTGGCGAGTTCCGCATGAACGTTTCACCTGCTAATAAGCCCGTTGTAGGCGCTTTATTCAGCCCGAACGGTCGTCCGTTAGTGGATCGTTGAACGACCGCTTTGGGCGGATCTCCGAACGAACGACATTTTGGCTGATAAAGCACCTACACAGGGGCCCTCACCATCCATCCAGGTAGGCAGTACTGAATACCCAGGGTACAGCACATCAGGGTCAGGCAGTACTCAAATAACCCAGGGTACAGCACATCAGGTCAGCAGTACTAAATAACACAGGGACAGCCCATCAGGTCAGGCAGTACTAAATAACACACAGGGTACAAGCCACATTCAGTCAGGCAGTACTAAATAACAGGGTACACACATCAGGTCAGGCAGTATTGAATAACACAGGTACAGCACAACCAGGTCATGCAGTACTAACTAACGACAGGGTACAGCACCTCATGTCAGCATTACTGATAACACGGCACAGCACCTCAGGTCAGGGGCAGTACTGACTAACACGGTACAGCACATCAGGTCATGCATTACTGAATAACACAGGTACACGCACAGCCTGTCAGGGCAGTACTGATACCACGGCACAGCACATCAGGTCAGGCAGTAACTGATAACACGGTACAGACATCAGGTCTGCAGTACTGAATACACAGGTAACGCAATCAAGGTCAGGCATACTAAATAACACAGGGTACAGCGCATCAGCGGCAGGCAGTACGAATACACAGTGTAACGGCACATCAGGTATGCAGTACTAAATACACAGGGTACGGCACATCAGGTCGGCAGTCTAAATCCACAGGGTACAGAAACATCAGTTCAGGCAGTACTAAATAACACAGTGTACGGCACTCATGGTCAGCAGTACTAAATACCAGGGTACATGCAGCATCAGGTCAGGCATACTAAAATAACAACACAGTGTACAGCACTCAGTCATGAGTAACTAAGAACACAGGGTACAGCGCATCAGGTTTTTTCAGGCAGTACTGAATCACACAGGGTACAGCGTCAGCAGTCAGGCGTACCGAATAACCCAGGGTATCAGCACATCAGGTCAGGCAGTACTAAAATTAACACAGGGTACAGCATCCATCAGGTCATGCATTACTAATAACACAGGGTACAGCCATCAGGTCAGGCAGTACTGAATAAACGGGACGGCACATCATGGTCATTTCAGGCAGTACTAAATAAACACCGGTTACAGCACATCAGTCAGGCAGTACTGAAGAACACAGTTACAGCACATCGGTCTGCAGTACAAATTACAAGGGTACAGCCACATCAGTCAGGCAGTACTAAATAACACGGTTAATTGCCACAGATTCTGTAACAAGTCATTCTGAATTGGAGAATCCATTCCGGATGACTAGCGAAAACGTCTTCAAGAACCAACTTTCAAGCCATTTTGATCTACTTGATAACAACAGATTGAAGAAGGGAATGATAAGGCATCCTAGCGCCCTTAACCTCCCGGTCTTCTTCAATACAGTAAAGGATAGTGTTCTTATTTCAAGTGAAATATCCTTTAAAGTTCTTCCCTAACATTTGACAGCAATATGGAAAAATGTAATATAACTATTGTTGTTCCCCTTAAAACATGTGACTATGTCTTTATCTTTCCTGCAAACCCCACTGTATTTTTACCAGTTTCTAAATGCATAACTGTCCTTCTCTCTCTTTCTCTCACTGCTCAATGATTTTTACAAGTTTGGGCACTGTGCAGTGGAGGCAGCAGGGGACACCCAGTCAACCATTGGCTGTGATCCTTAACAGTCATAGCCTAACTGGAGGGAGAGGCCATGCTTAGTTAATGCATCTATAATTGCTACAAATAATTACTGTTGGGGACAAGTTACCATTTTTTTTAGGTTTTTAAAGCCCCCTGGGGGGGACATGCCCCTTTAACCTTATGACAAATTACTGTCTCTTTTGTGCTCACTAAAAACTTTATTGTATTTTATTTTTTTAATGTAGAATCCGCCTGTCATGGATGGATGTTTTTAACACAGATTTTGGCAAATATCAACTCGTTGGCAACCTTATACGTGTTAATATTCCACGGGCCAAATTATCCTGTTTGTGTTGATATTTTTCTGGGTTTTGTTATAATGTATTCTGTGGACATAAAGCGACCCAAACCCAAAATCATTGTGACAAAACATTGCAAATCGACGGATATTAACTGTTAACCATGCGGACCGATTGGTCACATTGACCATATTTATGAGGCCAGATGATTGGTCTGATCCTTTAAGTCTGGGTACGCACCATCCATAAATTCAGCCTGATTGACCGACATTTCATGTACGGTTTGAAATCTTGGATGGACAATGTCTAGCGGTTCCATTGGGAACCGAAGATCTGCCAAGGCAGAAAATCTTTTCGATGACCCCCATCTTCAGTCCCCCCAATTTCTCTGCAGCAGATTTCAAGAAATGTTCAGAAAGATCGGAGTCTTCAGCGATTTTTCTTCCGATCGTTGGCACTCAATCAGGAGAACTCTGCCCATGTATGGTTTAGCTTAATTTCATTGTCTGCAATGGTTACATCTGTCAGGCCCAAAAGCATGGTTGTATGTACCAGACCTGTTTCCGAGACCTATGTAGGTGAGCTTGAAGAGAATATTAATTATAATTAAAAATAAATATCAAATTGATTTTTACTTCTCCTTGAAAAGCTAATTTTTAAAAAATGTATTAAAATTTTGTGCAAGGTTTCTTCGAGTTTTGATTGATTTACTTAAAGGGCATGTCCACCCCAAATTTATACTTAAACCTCTCACTCTCCTCTCCCAACCCCCAAGATCTTATAGTTACTTAAACCCCCTCATCCCTTAAGCACATAATCCTTCCTTTCTCTGGGGCAATTTGTGCTAACATTGCCACGCCTCCCCCTGCAGCTCATTGAGCTTTTACAAGGAGATGCGCCTGAATCCATAATCGGTGCATTGGCTGGTGACCAACTGAAAGCAGCATCTATTTTAAAATGCGGAGAAAGGTAGGGATAATGAGCTTCAGGGTACCGCAGTGTAGGTAAGTTCTGTAGAATATTTCTAGTAATCTGTCGTCCTTTTGTAAAATGGGGTGGAGTTTCTTGGCGATTTTTCGTAGTATTTCCATTTGTGGGTGGTATGTAACAACCAGTGGGATACGGTCCTCCTTTTGGATATGTTTGTATTGTAGCAGGTTGGTTCTGGGGATGCTGGTTGGAGTATTTCCATGTGGGGGTGGTATGTGACAACCAGTGGGATACGGTCCTCCTTTTGGATATGTTTGTATTGTAGCAGGTTGGTTCTGGGGATGCTGGTTGGAGTATTTCCATTTGTGGGTGGTATGTAACAGCCAGTGGGATACGGTCCTCCTTTTGGATATGTTTGTATTGTAGCAGGTTGTTTCTAGGGATGCTGGTTGCTTTCTTGATCTGTGTTTCTGTAATGGACTGACTGTATCCCTATTTTGTAAAATCTTTTTTGAGCTGTTACACGTGCAGACTTCTGTCTGTAGAATCAGAGCAAATCCTGTTATATCTTATACCCTGGCTGTAGATAATGGAGTTCTTTATGTGTTTAGGGTGAAAACTGTCATTACTGAGGTATGTGGGTCGGTCTGTAGGTTTGCGATAGATGGATGTTTGTATTGTGTTTCCTTTAATCTGTATTGTGGTGTCCAGAAAGCTTATTTCGGTAGGTAAATGGTTAATTTTGAGTTTAATGGTGGGGTGGAAATCATTGTATTTTTGGTGGAAGTGCAGTAGGTCTTCTTTGCTTGCAGTCCAGATGATCAGAATGTCATCTATATAGCGGGAGTAGGCCATGGGTCTGATGGGGCATGTTGAAAGAAAGTTTTCTTCTAAATTTGCCATAAACAAATTTGCATATTGTGGTGCAAATCGCGTTCCCATGGCCACACCCATCTGTTGCAGGTATAAATCCTGATTGAAGGAGAAGTAATTGTGGGTGAGTATAAACTCCATTAATTCGGCAATTGGTAGTGCAGGTATGTCCAGACAAGCTGAAATACCATCATCATGGGGAATGTTGGTATAGAGAGCCTCTACATCCAATGTGGCTAAAATGGTTCCATCAGGTATATGACCAATGGCCGCCAGTTTATTTAGGAGGTGTGTAGTATCCTGAATAAAACTGGATATATTTTGTACCAGGGGTTTCAGTATACTCTCAATCCAGCCGGAGATGTTTTCTGTTAGTGTTCTAATACCTGAGATAATGGGTCTGCCTGGATTCCCTTCTTTGTGGATTTTGGGGAGCAAATAAAAGCATCCCACTCTTGGGTCTTCAGGTATTAAAGGTAGCACACTGTCTGTGATCCTGGTAGGCAAATTATTAACCAGGGTTTTAAGTTCTTTCTTATAACAGTCCGTAGGATCCTCCTGTAATTTGGTGTAGCGTGAGCTGTTTGATAGCTGCCTTTGGGCTTCTTTTATATAGTCATTAATGTTCATTATGACTATAGCGCCTCCTTTGTCAGCCGGTTTTATAATAATATCTCTGTTCTCTCTCAGGGATTTAATGGCTTTTTGTTCCTTTCTGCTTATGTTGTGTACCCGTCTCTCTGCTTTGAGTAGAAATGTAGATGTGACCCTCTCTCTGAAGTTGTTAATGTATGTGTCCAAAGTAGGGTTGGCTCCAGGTTTAGGGGTCCAAGCAGATCTTTTTAGCGGATTAATATGCCGTGGTTCAATGTTGGTGTTGTTGGAGTCCTTATTGTGGAAGTGCTCTTTAAGTTGTAGTCTCCTGAAGAATTATTCCATGTCACTGCATAGCTGGATTTTGTCTATGGATTTTGCTGGGCTGAATTCATTAACTAATTTTCTATCCATGTACAAATGTGCCTCCCCAGACCAACAGACCTTAGCTTATACATTAGTCACCTATGGGGGACTGTATCAAAAGCCTTTGCAAAATCCAAGTAAACTACATTTACTGCTATGCCAGAGTCTAAATTTCTATCTTTGGTTAACCAAAGTGCACTTGCATCTTTTACACCATTATAACTTCTATAGTCTAAGCTATTTGTTCTTGGATCTTCTATAAATATATATATAGAGGGGGGAAAATGTTCAAGACATTTGCATTATCAACATCATCTGTAACTAACTTATCCCCATTAATTAATGGTGCCACATTTTCAGTCCTCCTCTTCTAACTATCAATATAGTTTAAAAATTGTTTAGGGTTAGTGATGCTTTGTTCAGATATCGTAACTTCATTATTAATTTTAACTTTTTTACTTAGAATTCTTGTTACAAATTTTAGAATTCCTAAAGGCTCTTTTTATTCCTGTTTGAAATGCCTTTTCTTCCTTTCCATTTCATTCTTCACATCAGAATTCAACCACGTGGGTGCAGACATTTTTTTTTGACATTAATTTCCCAAGGATATAAATTTAGATATGAAACAGCTTAAAATCCCCCTGAGCTACATTTGACCTGGGGAAATTTGCTTTCCTGAAGTTTGGAACTGCGAGTTACCTGTGGAGTGACATCGGTGCTCCCGAGAGGCCAAGAGGACTGCGGGTGAAGAGTGTGGCCATCCGTGGGGAAGATATGTATACTACCCTTCCATGTGACTTGGCTTTTCACATGAAGTCCCGTTTGTGCAATGTTTGAATGCTTTTGGTTTCTACTATGCTAGCTCTGTATATACGATGCTTTGACTCTGTGACTTTTTGATGCTACAGGTGTTTTTATTCCGGGGACGCCCAGAGTGGGACTTGGTGATAGGCTGGTGAGGGTTATTAGGGGAGGGATAGTGCAGGTAGTTTTTATTTTGTATTTTGGTGTATGAGTATACAATAAATGATTTATCTACTTTTTGACCATTATGTGGGTGTGCTGTTTGTGAGTGGTCTGGTTTAGGGATACTTTATATCCCATTCGTGTATAGTATTTTTCCGAAGTTTGGCCATCTCTATTGTTTATCATAAACACATACTCCTCCCCTTTCCTATTTTCTCTATCCTTTCTAAACAAGGAGTATCCTTCTAAATTTACACCACAGTCGTGGACATAGTTCAACCACATTTCCGCTATACCTATTACCTATTACATCATACTTTAAAGTCAATGCCATTATCTCCAATTCTCCCATTTTGTCAGCCAAGCTTTTCACATTTGCAAACATATATTTTAGATTATGATCCTGTAATTTATTTTTACTCTTTGGTCGCCCAACCCCCTTTCCAGTCACCACTGGCCAATCTACACCCTTCTTACCCACTAGGCAATCTATCCCAGTGAGACTGATATTACCCTCCCCCAAACCTAGTTTAAAATCTTCTCCAACCCTCTAGCAATCTTCTCCCCAAAAAACTCACCATCAGTGAGGTACAACCCATCACTACTAAAGGGCCTGTAGCCAACAGAAAACTCTGCCCAGTTCTCCAAAAACACAAATCCTTCCTCCTTACACCAACATTTAGCCACACTTCAGCTATGCTTGAAAACACTACTCTGGCCACTAGCTCTCGGCAATCACTTTAAAAGCCCTCTTAAACTTCATCATTGGCACCAGTGTGAACCAAGACCACTGGGTCACACCCAGCCCCCACACAATTATCGGTCTATACAATTCTGAACCCTAGCACCATACAGGCAACACGCTCTTTGGCATGTAGGGTCTTGGCAGCAGATTACCCTATCCACTTTTATAATAATGGAGTCCCCTATCACAATCACCTGCCTAGTCTTTACTTAAAAAACAAAATTGGCATTATTTAATACATTTTGTGGCCTGGAAATAGATGTAAATTTTATATTAATATAGATAAATGGTCATTCTGAGATTTACTCAGCAAGTTCTGATGGTCTAATAAAAATATTCATCTTTAGAATTATGGCTCTTGTTGAGTAAGAAGATAAATAGAGACATTGTTCCGTTGAAAAAAAGCCAAACAGTGCAACATGCCATCTAACCAAACAACTCAAAGAAAACAGAAAGTATAAATATGACAGAGATAAATTCAAGTTACAGAGGTGACAAGGATCTGTAAGGTGAGATCTCTGATGTGTTTAATTGATTTAGCATAAAAAATATACAAATTGCTGTTCTTTTATTTTTTCTTCCTCTCTTTTATTCCACCCATTTGTATTTCCTCACATAGTTTGCAAGCTAAGGAATTCCTGAAAGTTTTTTTTCAGGTAACCATGAATTTCTAGATTTTTTTTTTTGCCTATTCACTTAAATTTATAGAAACTTTGAACACAAAAGTTCAAAGCTTTCAAAGATATAGAATACAAAAAAATGAGAAAGTATAGTATATTTTTATTTGCACTTACAATAGCTTTCTTCATAGATTAGCTTTCAGCAGCTTTCTCCCTTTTTCAGATCTTAACATCATCTGGCAACTAACAAACTTTTATAATATACAAAAAAAAAACATAATACCATTGGGGGTGAGGATAGTAATCTATTAAGAAAATGATTGTTAGTGCAAATAAGAAGAGTATCAAATCCTATACTTTCTTGTCTTTTGAATGCTTTAAGTGCACTAATACGGCTACAGTCAATTTAAAGATATAGAATCAGAGCCTGACTATAGAAGCCTCATATCCAGGTGCATTAATGAAATGCACCTGGATATGAGGCTTCTATTACTTATCTCTGACACAAAAAAATACACAATTTGGAAAGGTGAAAAGTGCTTCTATTATTCTAAAATAATAGAAGCATAATTTAATTAAAAAGTATTTACTCAGAATTATGCTTGAAATATATTAACATACCCCCTGGTATGTTTGCATAACTGTGGCATAATTGCCACAGATTCTTGTACAAGTCATTCTGAATTGAGAAAGCCAGTCGGATGACTAGCGAAATGTCTTCATGAACTAAACGTCAAGTCCAGTTGATCTAATTGAATATAACAGATATACCATGACCTGGATAAATGAGAACCTTCACAAGCATACCCCCTTGTATTTTAACATTTATTTGAAAATGTAAATTTCTCAGAAAAGCAAATTGAGTTTACATTTCTATCATGTTATACTTATTAAAGACAACTCTGGGGTTATGTATATAACCTAGAAACTTTCCCAGATAAACAAGAATAATTTTGTTGATTGTGAGCCAAACATCAACAGGTAACACAACGTTTCGAGGGTAACACCCCCTTCATCAGGTCGAGTGAGGGATTTTACATTTTTGTGGGGTGTATATTGGCGTGAATTTAAACTGGAGTCTCAATGCATCTAAAATGATTTAAAAGGCTTATCAACGTCTTTACTTGTTAAGGAAATTGAAAGCTGATGGGTTATAAGAACCTGCTTTAACAATGTTTTATAGAGATGGGATCCGGGTTCGATACAAACCCGAATATGGACGGATCCTCCGGATTTCAGGACTTCGGAAGACATTTTAAATAATTTTCGAATGTACGGGGCTACTTGCAACAATTTTCGAAAATAGCCTTGAACGTTGAAAATACGATTTTGAGTTTCCGATCGTATTTTTGAAAATCGAATGTTCTAGGCTATTTTCAATAATTTTCAAAAATAGCCCCGTACACATGAAAATTATCGAAAATTCGTTCCGGTTTCAGATTTTCAGATCTTCGGGATTTCCGAAAACAGAACGAAACTTTCCGTTTCGGCCATCTCTAATGTTTTATAAGGCAAGGGTTGAAAGTTTGCTATGTAGTGTTTTTTTTTTACTTAATTACGGTACGGTAATTACTCAGCGAGTCATAAAGTTTTACAGAGAGTCATTAGGTTGGCAGAGAGGATTATTGGTACTGATCTAAACTCTATGGACATGCTGTATAATAAAAGACTCATGGGCATCCACAGAAAATTTCTGGGGGGGAACCAAAAGGTATTAATAATCGTGGCCGTGGGAGTGGGCATGGCCTTGGGGGGGATAGTTTGGAAAATATAATATAATATTAAAAAATAAAAATATAGCATAATATTAAAGACCGATAAAAAGAAATAGACAGATAACGAGATATGAATAGACAGATAGACACAGAGAGACAGAGATAAAAAGATAGACATAAAGAGACAGACATAAAGATATTGACTGAGAGAGAAACAAGCAGATATCCACAAATTGCTAGACATACGCATGGAGAGAGAGAGATAGAGACAGATGGAGAGAGAGAGATAGGTAGATAGATCAAAAGGTCAATTATTGATACAGGTGCAGCAAACTGAGTTTAATAAAAAGCTGGATGAGTTTCTGCAAACAAGGAATGTTACAGGTTACTGGTATTGATACATAAAGTAGAGTTGGGAAAGGGTTTGTCACTGTGAGAACGGTAAAGCTATGGAACTGTCTTCCAGTGGACGTT
>JAACNH010001064.1:50133-105567 GCA_019447015.1 Hymenochirus boettgeri | reverse complement strand
TTACACTATTTATCATATCCTATTAATAAAATAGAGAAAATTCCCCTTGGTGAGTTTTACACTATTTATCACATCCTATTAATAAAACAGAGAAAATTCCCCTGGGTGAGTTTTACACTATTTATCATATCCTAATTACACTATTTATCATATCCTATTAGTAAAATAGAGAAAATTCCCCTTGGTGAGTTTTACACTATTTATCATATCCTATTAATAAAATAGAGAAAATTCGCCTGGGTGAGTTTTACACTATTTATCATATCCTATTAATAAAATAGAGAAAGAAAATTCACCTGTGTGAGTTTTATGTATATATCATATCCTATTAATAAATAGAGAAAATTCCCCTTGGTGAGTTTTACACTATTTATCATATCCATTAATAAAATAGAGAAAATTCCCCTGGGTGAGTTTTACACTATTGATCATATTCCTATTAATAAAATAGAGAGAAATTCCCCTGGGTGAGTTTTACACTAATATCATATCTTATTATAAAATAGAGACAATTCCCCTGGGTGAATTTTACACTATTTCTACATATCCTATTAATGAGTTTTACACTATTTATCATATCCTATTAATGAGTTTACCTATTATCAAACTAGTAATAAAACAGAGAAAATTCCCCGGGTGAGTTTTACCACTATTTTTCAATCCTATTAATAGAGAAAAATTTCCCTGGGTGAGTTTTACACTTTTATCATATCCTATTAATAAATAGGATGTTACCTGGGTGAGTTTTACACTATTATCAACATCCTTAATAAAATAGAGGAAATTCCCCTGAGGTGAGTTTTACACTTATTCTATCAGATCTATTAATAAATTTGAGAAAATTCTCCCTGTGTGAGTTTTACACTATTTATCATATCCTAATAATTAAATAGAGAAAATTCCCTGGGTGATATTACACTATTATCATATCCTATTAATAAAATAGAGAAAATCCCCTGGGTGAGTTTTACACTATTTAAATATCTATTAATAAAGTAGAGAAAATTCCCCTGGGTGAGTTTTACACTATTTGTTATATCCTATAACTAAAAAGAGGAAAATTGCCTGGGTGAGTTTACATATTATCAAACCCTATTAATAAATAGAGAAAATTCCCCTGGGTGAGTGTTTACACTATTTATCATATCCTATTAATAAAATAGAGAAAATTCCCCTGGGTGAGTTTTACACTATTATCAATCTATTAATAAAATAAGAGAAAATTCCCTGGGTGAGTTTTACACTATTTATCATATCCTATAACTAAAATAGAGAAAAATTCCCTGGGTGAGTTTTGCACTATTTATACATATCCTATTAATAAAATAGAGAAATTCACCTGGGTGAGATTTACACATTTATTCATATTCCTATAAAATTAGGAAAATTCCCCTGGGTGAGTTTACATAATTATCATATCCTATTAATAAAATAGAGAATTCCCCTGGGTGAGTTTTACACTATTTATCAATCCTATTAATAAGAAGAGGAAAATGCGCCTTTGAGTTTTACACATAAGTTTCATATCCTATTAATAAATAGAGAAATTTCCCTGAGGTGAGTTTTACACTATTTATATCATCCTATTAATAAAATAGAGACAATTCCCCTGGGTGAATGTTATACCCTATTATTCATATCCATATTAATAAAATAGAGACAATTCCCGTGGTGAGTTTTACCAATATTTTCATATCCTATTATAAAATAGAGAAAATTCCCTGGGTGAGTTAACATATTTATTCATACCTATTAATAAAAGAGAAACATCACTGGGTGAGTTTTTACACTATTATCATATCCTATTAATAAAATAGAGACAATTCCCCTGGGTGAGTTTTACCACTATTTATCTATCCTATTTATAAAATAGAGAAAATTAATGGTTGTTGACCTCAATACTGTCAGTATTCCTACAGAGGGAGGCATAGGGGTTATGTCTGTTAGAGTGAGGCGAAATGGATTTTTTAAATTAGAAACCCCACATTCCGATTATAAATTTTACTTAAGACATTTCGTGTGTATTTAATGTTTGATGTTTATATAGATATGTTATGTCAAATTATATTTCTATGTTATATCTTTGTATATGTTATATATTTATATCCCTGACTATATTAGTCCAAGGTAGGGTCTTTTACTAATTTCTAATATTATCTGGGGTATATATGCCTTATATGCCTTTTTTATTTCACTTTGGACTCCTATTCATAAATATTTTTTAGTTTTATTCTTTCTTTCATTGCCTTTTGTTGTTGCTTTTTCTTTCTTCTTTTTGGTGTTTGGGGTTAATTGGTTAATCCGTTTTGATTTGTGTATGGTAATTTGTAAATGTTCAGTGTTAAAAGGAAGTGACACAATGTTGCGGACACGCCTCTGATGAAGTGTATAATGCACAAAATTTGTGCTCGTGTATAAGCATGTTCTAATATATAATTATTTTAAAGAGTATCAGTGATCCATGTCGGGTTGCACAGGCACTTGCTATTATCGTCCTATTTTATCCCAGTGTTAGTCATCCCTCCAATTCATTATCCAGTGTTAGTCATTCCCTCAGTTATATCCAGTGTTAGCATCCCTCAGTTTATTATCCAGTGTTAGCATCATCCTTCCTAGTTCATTATCCAGTGTTAGTCACCTCAGTTCATTATCCAGTGTTAGTCATCCCTCCAGTTCATTCCAGTGTAGCCATCCATTTAGTTCAATCCGTGTTAGTCATCCCTCCAGTGTTCATTATCAGTGTTAGTCATCCCTCCAGTTCATTATCCAGTGTAGTATCCCTCCAGTCATTATCCAGTGTTAGCCATCCACTTTAGTTCATTATCCAGTGTTAGCATCCTCCAGTTCATTACCAGTGTTAGTCCTCCCTCCAGTTATTATCCAGTGGTAGCCACCCTTTAGTTCATTATCAGTGTTAGTCATCCCTCCAGTTTCATTATCCAAGTGTAGTCATCCTCCCGGCATTATCCAGTGTTAGTCATCTCTCCAGTTATTATCCAGTGTTAGTTCTCCCTCCAGTTCATTTCCAGTGTTAGTCATCCCTCCAATTCATTACCAGTGTTAGTCATCCATCCAGTTCATTATCCAGTGTTTTAGTATCCCTCAGTCATTATCCAGTGTTAGTCAGCCCTTCAGTCATACCCAGTGTTGTCAGACCTCCAGGATCATTACCCAGTGTTAGTCTCCTCCGTTCATTATCCAGTGTTAGTCATCCCTCCAGTTCATTATCCAGTGTTAGTCATCCCTCTGCTCATTACCAGTGTTAGTCATCCCTCCAGTTCATTATCCCAGTGTTAGTCAGACCTCCAGATCATTAACCAGTGTTGTCAGAACTCCAGATCATTTAGCCAGTGTTAGTACATCTCTCCAGCTCATTATCCAGGTTAGTATCCCTCCAGTGTCATTTCCAGTGTTAGTCTCCTCAAGTTCATTACCATGTTCAGTCATTACTCCAGTTCATTATTCCAGTTAGTCATCCCTTCAGGTCATTATCCAGTGTTAGTCATCCTCCAGTTCATTATCCAGTGTTAGCCATCCCTTTAGTTCATTATCCAGTGTTAATCATCCCTTACAGTTCATATCCAGTGTAGTCATCCTCCAGTCATATCCAATGTTACTAGCCCCTTAGTTCATGTACCCAGTGTTTAGTTCATCTCTCCAGTTCATTACCCGTGTTAGCACCTCCGGTCTCAGTGTAGTCATCCCTCGTTCATTACCCAGTGTAGTCATCCCTCCAGTCATTACCCCAGTGTTAGTTATCACCTCCAGTTCATTACCGTCACCTGGCTAGTCATCCTCCTCCAGGTTCATTACCCTAGAATCCCTCGGTACCGTGTTAGTCATCCTCGGTTCATTACCCAGTGGTAGTCAATCCTCCGTTCATTACCCATGTGTTAGTCATCCCTCCAGGTTCATTACCCAATGTTAGTCATACCCTCGGTTCATTACCCAGTGTTAGTCATCCCAGGTTCATTACCCAGTGTTAGTCATCCCTCCGTTCATGACCCAGTGTTAGTCATCCATATCCGGTTACATTACACAGTGTAGTCATGCCCTCCAGTTATTATCCAGTGTTAGTCACCCTCCAGTTTCATTACCAGTGTTAGTATCCCCAGTTATTACCCAGTGTAGTCATCCCTCCAGTTCATACCAGTGGTTAGTCATCCCTATATCCTTAGGTTCATTACCAGTGTAGTCATTCCCTCCAGCATTCTATATACCCAGTGTGTGTAATCCCTCCAGTTCATTATCCAGTGTTAGTCATCCCTCCTGTTCATTATCCAGTGTTAGTCATCCCTCCAGTTCATTATCCAGTGTTAGTCAGACCTCCAGATCATAACCCAGTGTTGTCAGAACTCCAGATCATTAGCCAGTGTTAGTCATCTCTCCAGCTCATTATCCAGTGTTAGTTATCCCTCCAGTTCATTTCCAGTGTTAGTCATCCCTCCAGTTCATTATCCAGTGTTAGTCATCCAAATAGAGGACAATTCCCTGGGTGAGTTTTACGCTATTTATCATTCCTATTAATAAAAATAGAGAAAAATCGGGCCTGGGTGAGTTTTACGCTATTTATCATATCCTAATAATAAAAATAGAGAGAAAATTCGCTGGGTGAGTTTTACGCTATTTATCATATCCTATTAATAAAATAGAGACAATCCCCCTGGGTGAGTTTTACGCTATTTATCATATCCTATTAATAAAATACAGAAAATCCCCTGGGTGAGTTTTACGCTATTATATATCCTCAATTAATAAAATAAGAAAATTCCCCTGGGTGAGATTTTACACTATTTACATATCCTATTAAATAAAATAGAGAAAATTCACCTGGGTGAGTTTTACACTATTATTATATCTTATTAATAAATAGAAGAAAAATTCCCTGGGGGAGTTTACACTATTTACTCATATCTATTAATAAAATAGAGAAAAATTCCCCTGGGTGAGTTTTACACTATTTATATATCTATTAATAAAATAGAGAAAATTCCCCTGGGTGAGTTACACTAATTATTATATCTTATTAAATAAAATAGAGAAAATTCCCCTGGGGGATTTTACACTATTTATCAATCCTATTAATAAAATAGAGAAAATTCCACGGAAAGCTTTACGCTATTTATCGTATCCTATTAATAAAATAGAAAATTCCCCTGGGGGAGTTTTACGCTTATTATCGTGCAAATTAAAAATAGGAGAAATTCACCTAGGTTGAGTTTTACGCTATTATCGTGTCTATTAATAAAATAGAGGAAATTCACCTGGGTGAGTCTTACGCTATATTCATGTCCTATTAATAAAATAGAGAAAAGTGCGGGTGGGTGAGTTACACTATTTATCATATCCTATAATAAAAATAGAGAAAATTTCCCTTGGTGAGTTTTACACTATTTATCATATCCTATTAATAAAGAGAGAAAATTCCCTGGGTGAGTTTTACACTATTTATCATATCCTTATAATAAAATAGAGAAAATTCCCCTGGGTGAGTTTTACACTAATTATCATATATTATTATAAAATAGAGACACAATCCAATGGGTGAATTTTACACTATTTATCATAACCTATTAATGAGTTTTACACTATTTATCATATCCTATAATAAAACAGAGAGAAAATTCCCCTGGGGTGAGTTTTCACTATTTTCATATCCTATTAATAGAGAAAAATTTCCCTGGGTGGTTTTTCACTATTATCATATCCTATTAATAAAATAGAGAATGTTCACTGGGTGAGTTTTACACTTAGTTATCACATCCTTTATAAAATAGAGAAAATTCCCGGGTGAGGTTTTACACTATTTATCATATCCATTATTATAAATTTGAGAAAATTCCCTGTGTGAGTTTTCACTATTGATCAAATCCTAATAATAAATAGAGAAATTCCCCCGGGTGAGTTTTACACTATTTATAATCCATTAATAAAGTAGAGAAAAATCCCCTGGGTGAGTTTTACACTATTTGTTCATCCTATAACTAAAAAAGAGAAATTTGCCTGGGTGTGTTTTACACTATTTCTCAATCTATTAATAAAATAGAGAAAAATTTCCCTTGGTGAGTTGACACTATTTACATATCCTATTAATAAATAGAGAAAATTTCCCCTGGGTGAGTTTTACACTATTTATCACATCCTTAATAAATAGAGAAAATTCCCCTGGGTGAGTTTTACACATATTTATCATCTCTATTAATAAATTTAGAAAATTCCCGCCCTGTGTGAGTTTACACTATTATCATATCCTAATAATAAAATAGAGAAAATTCCCCTGGGTGAGTTTTACACTATTATAATATCCTATTAATATAGTAGAGAAAAATTCCCTGGGTGAGTTTTACACTATTTGTTATATCCCTATAACTTTAAAAGAGGAAAATTGCCTGGGTGAGTTTTTACACATATTTATCATATCCTATTAATAAAATAGAGAAAATTCCCCTTGGTGAGTTTTACACTATTTATCATATCCTATTAATAAAATAGAGAAAATTCCCCTGGGTGAGTTTTACACTATTTATCATATCCTATTAATAAAATAGGAAAATTCCCCGGGTGAGGTTTACACTAATTTCATATCTTATTAATAAATAGAAGAGACAATTCACCCGGGTGAATTTTACATATTTATCATATCCTATTAATGAGTTTTACATATTTAATCATATCCTATTAATGGTTTTACACTATTATCATTATCATTAATTAATAAAACAGAGAAAATTCCCCTGGGTGGTTTACACTTTTTTCATTATCCTATTAATAGAGAAAATTCCCTGGGTGAGTTTTACACTTTTTTCATATCCTATTAATAAAAAGAGAATGTTCACCTGGGTGAGTTTTACACTATTATCACATCCTTTATGAAGATAGAGAAAATTCCCTGGGTGAGTTTACACTATTATCATATCCTATTAATAAATTGAGAAAATTCACCGTGTGAGTTGTTACACTATTTATCAAATCCTAATAATAAAATAGAGAAAATCCCCTGGGTGAGTATTACACTATTTATTCATATCCTATTAATAAAAATAGAGAAAATTCCCCTGGGTGAGTTTTACACTATTTATAATATCCTATTAATAAGTAGAGAAAAATCCCCTGGGTGGAGTTTACACTATTTGTTTAGACTATAACTACAAAAAAGAGAAAATTTGCGCCTGGGGGGTTTTACACTATTTATCACACCTATTAATAAAATAGAGAAAATTCCCTGGGTGAGTTTTACACTATTTATCATATCCTATTAATAAAATAGAGAAAATTTCCCTGGGTGAGTTTTACACTATTATCATATCCTATTAATAAAATAGAGAGAAAATTCACTGTGTGAGTTTTATGTATATATCATATCCTATTAATAAATAGAGAAAATTCCCCTTGGGAGTTTTACACTATTTATCATATCTCATTAATAAATAGAGAAAATTCCCCTGGGTGAGTTTTACACTATTGATCATATTCCTATTAATAAAATAGAGAGAAATTCCCCTGGGTGAGTTTTACACTAATATCATATCTTATTATAAAATAGAGACAATTCCCCTGGGTGAATTTTACACTATTTCTACATATCCTATTAATGGTTTTACACTATTTACATATCTATTAATGAGTTTTACCTATGTATCACTAGTAATAAAACAGAGAAAATTCCCCGGGTGAGTTTTACCACTATGTTTTCAATCCTATTAATAGAGAAAAATTTCCCTGGGTGAGTTTTACACTTTTATCATATCCTATTAATAAAATAGGATGTTACCTGGGTGAGTTTTACACTATTATCAACATCCTTAATAAAATAGAGGAAAAATTCCCCTGGAGGTGAGTTTTACACTTATTTATCAGTATCCTATTAATAAATTTGAGAGAAATTCTCCCTGTGTGAGTTTTACACTATTTATCATATCCTAATAATTAAATAGAGAAAATTCCCCTGGGTGAGTACTTACACTATTATCATATCCTATTAATAAAATAGAGAAAATTCCCTGGGTGAGTTTTACACTATTTAAATATCTATTAAAAAGTAGAGAAAATTCCCCTGGGTGAGTTTTACACTATTTGTTATATCCTAAACTAAAAAAGAGAAAATTGCCTGGGTGAGTTTACATATTTATCAAACCCTATTAATAAATAGAGAATAATTCCCTGGGTGAGTGTTTACACTATTTATCATATCCTATTATAAAATAGAGAAAATTCCCCTGGGTGAGTTTTACACTATTATCATATCTATTATAAAATAAGAGAAAATTCCCCTGGGTGAGTTTTACACTATTTATCATATCCTATAATAAAATAGAGAAAAATTCCCTGGGTGAGTTTTGCACTATTTATCATATCCTATTAATAAAATAGAGAAATTCACCTGGGTGAGATTTACACATTTATTCATATCCATAAAAAATTGAGAGAAAATTCCCCTGGGTGAGTTTACACTAATTATCATATCCTATTAATAAATAGAGAATTCCCCTGGGTGAGTTTTACACTATTTATCAATCCTATTAATAAGAAGAGAAAAATGCGCCTTTGAGTTTTACACATAATCATATCCTATTAATAAAATAGAGAAATTCCCTGAGGTGAGTTTACACTATTTATATCATCCTATTAAAAAATAGAGACAATTCCCCTGGGTGAATTTTACCAACTATTATCATATTCTATTAATAAAATAGAGACAATTACCCTGGTGAGTTTTACCATATTTATCATATCCTATTATAAAATAGAGAAAATTCCCTGGGTGAGTTAACTATTTATTCATATCCTATTAATAAATAGAAAACATCACTGGGTGAGTTTTTACACTATTTATCATATCCTATTAATAAAATAGAGACAATTCCCCTGGGTGAGTTTTACACAATTTATCTATCCTATTTATAAAATAGAGAAAATTAATGGTTGTTGACCTCAATTACTGTCAGTATTCCTACAGAGGGAGGCATAGGGGTTATGTCTGTTAAAGAGTGAGGCGAAATGGATTTTTAAATTAGAAACCCACATACCTGCATTATTAAATTTTACTTAAGACATTTCTTGTTTTATTAATTTATGATGTTTATATGATATGTTATGTCAAATTATATTTCTATGTTATATTCTTTGTATATGTTATATATTTATATTCCCTGACTATATTAGTCCAAGGTATGGGTCTTTTACTAATTCTCTAATATTATCTGGGTATATATGCCTTATATGCCTTTTTTATTTCACTTTGGACTCCTATTCATAAATATTTTTTAGTTTTATTCTTTCTTTCATTGCCTTTTGTTGTTGTTTTTCTTTCTTCTTTTTGGTTGTTTGGGGTTAATTGGTTAATCCGTTTTGATTTGTGTATGGTAATTTGTAAATGTTCAGTGTTAAAAGGAAGTGGACACAATGTTGCGACACGCCTCTGATGAAGTTGTATAATGCACAAAATTTTGTGCTCGTGTATAAGCATGTTCTAATATATATATTATTTTAAAGAGTATCTAGTATCATGTCGGGTTGCACAGGCACTTGCTATATCGTCCTATTTTATCCCAGTGTTAGTCATCCCTCCATTATTATCCAGTGTAGTCATCCCTCAGTTCATATCCAGTGTGTACATCCCTCCAGTTTATTATCCAGTGTTAGATCCCTCCTAGTTCATTATCCAGTGTTAGTCACCTCAGTTCATTATCCAGTGTTAGTCATCCCTCCAGTTCATTATCCAGTGTAGCCATCCATTTATTCAATCCGTGTTAGTATCCCTCCAGTGTTCATTATCAGTGTTAGTCATCCCTCCAGTTCATATCCAGTGTAGTATCCCTCCAGTTCTTACCAGTGTTAGCCATCCTTTAGTTCATTATCCAGTGTTAGTCATCCTCCAGTTCATTACCAGTGTTAGTCCTCCCTCCAGTTCATTATCCAGTGGTAGCCACCTTAGTTCATTATCAGTGTTAGTCATCCCTCCAGTTCATTTATCAGTGTAGTCATCCCTCCGGCATTATCCAGTGTTAGTCATCTCTCCAGTTATTATCCAGTGTTAGTTCATCCCTCCAGTTCATTTTCCAGTGTTAGTCATCCCTCCATTCATTATCCAGTGTTAGTCATCCTCCAGTTCATTATCCAGTGTTTAGTATCCCTCCAGTTCATATCCAGTGTTGTCAGCCCTTCAGTTCATTACCCAGTGTTGTCAGACCTCCAGATCATTAACCAGTGTTAGTCTCCTCCGTTCATTATCCAGTGTTAGTCATCCCTCCAGTTTCATTATCCAGTGTTAGTCATCCCTCTGTCATTACAGTGTTAGTCATCCCTCCAGTTCATTATCCAGTGTTAGTCAGACCTCCAGATCATAACACCAGTGTTGTCAGAACTCCAGATCATTAGCCAGTGTTAGTACATCTCTCCAGCTCATTATCCAGGTTAGTGACCCTCCAGTTCATTTCCAGTGTTAGTCAATCCTCAGTTCATTATCCATGTTAGTCATCCTCCAGTTCATTATTCCAGTGTAGTATCCTTCAGTTCATTATCCAGTGTTAGTCATCCCTCCAGTCATTATCAGTGTAGCCATCCCTTTAGTTCATTATCCAGTGTTAGTCATCCCTCTACAGTTCATATCCAGTGTTAGTCATCCCTCCAGTCATATCCAATGTTACTCAGCCCCTTAGTTCATTACCCAGTGTTAGTCATCTCTCCAGTTCACGGTTGCATCCCTCGTTCAGTACCAGGTTAGTCATCCCTCCGGTCATTACCCAGTGCTAGTCATCCCTCCAGTCATTACCCAGTGTTAGTTATACCTCCAGTTCATTACCCATGCTAGTCATCCCTCGGTTCTACCCAGTGCATCAATCCTCGTTCATTACCCAGTGTAGATCCTCCGTTCATTACCCAGTGTTAGTCATCCCTCCGGTTCATTACCCAATGTTAGTAACCCTCGGTTCATTACCCAGTGTTAGTCATCCTCCGGTTCATTACCCAGTGTTAGTCATCCCTCGCGTTCATACCCAGTGTTAGTCATCCCTCCGGTTACATTACCCAGTGCTAGTCATCCCTCCAGTGTTATTATCCAGTTGTTAGTCAGCCCTCCAGTTCATTACCCAGTGTTAGTCATCCCTCGAGTTCATTACCCAGTGTTAGTCATCCTCCAGTTCATTACCAGTGGTTAGTCATCCCTCCAGTTCATTACCAGTTGTAGTCATCCCTCCAGTTCATTACCCAGTGGTAGTCAATCTCCTCCAGTTCATACCAGTGTTAGCATCCCTCCAGTTCATTATCCAGTGTTAGTCATCCTCCAGTTCATTATCCAGTGTTAGTCAGACCTCCAGTTCATTACCAGTGTTAGTCATCCCTCCAGTTCATTATCCAGTGTTAGCATCCCTCCAGTTCTACCCAGTGTTAGTCATCCCTCCAGTTCATTATCCAGTGTAGTTCATCCCTCCAGTTCATTATCCGTAGTAGCCATCCCTCCAGTTCATTACCCAGTGTTAGTCATCCCTTCCGTTTTATTACTCCAGTGATAGTCATCCTCCAGTTCATTACCCAGTGTTAGTCCATCCCTCCAGTTCATTACACCAGTGTTTAGTCATCACTCTAGTTTATTACCCAGTGTAGTCATCCCTCCAGTTCATTACCCGTGTTAGTCATCCCTTCTTTAGTTATTATCATTATCCAGTGTTAGTCATCCCTCCAGTTCATTATCCAGTGTTAGTCATCCCTCCAGTTCATTACCCAGTGTTAGTCATCCCTCCAGTTCATTATCCACTGTTAGATCAATGTAAACTGTATTGAAGGGCTGACTTAAGAGTGTTTGGTGAACTGTAGGACTGACCTTACAGTGATTAGCAAGTGCTAGCTTTCCAGTTCACCAGTCAGTGTTAGTCAGCCCACCATCCCCATAAGCCACACCCGGAAAGTAAAGCGTGCCGCATGCAGATATAGGAAGCATCTTTAAAAAGTTTGGCTTAGGTGCCAAAAGGTCTAGAAACACCCCTGTCAGGAGGTGAGACTAGTCCAAATATTTGTATGTCATGGACAGTTGGGGCCCCCCACAAAATGTTTTACCCAGAGGCAGGGTGGATTTGATTTAAATCAGTAGTCTGTAAGGCTTGGTTTAAATCATAGTTTTCTACATAAAGACTAATTCTTGCTGGTATAACTTTTGTTTGCATTTTGCACACATGTCTGCCTTACCGATAGGTACAGGATTAAAATATTGCCAAACTGGGTCTTGACTGCCATTATAGGTTTTTCTCTCTAAGGAAAGAATGGGATAACCTCAGGTCATACACACAAGAACATCCAAAGTCTGTCTGTGGCTGTGCAGTATTGTGCTCAGAAAGTGTCCCTGTCAGTACTGCTTGACTGCTGTTGTCAGATGTTAGCTTTCAAATGTTACATAAGATCTGATTGGTTGGTGCAAAATTAGCATCGTTTTAAATGAGAAGAACTTTTATTGAATAACCCCAATTGTTTCTATTCTATTCACTGAACTTCTTGAAACTTAGCACTGAAAGGGTTGATTCTGTATGCATAGGTTTGTTGAACAAAAGGATTAAAGGGCATGTCCACTCCCAAAACCAAATTCTCCCCCACTGTGTAGTGTTTAAAAATTGTTACCTTACCACTGCACACCTTACCTCCTAGAAAGTAATTAGTAGGAGCCTGGCTGGAGGAAAAACGTTTCTGGCTTGTTCAGTGCAGCCCTCCCTCCCTCACGTTACTCTGCCACGCCCCTTTCTCCCCACCCTGCCTGGAAGCCAGATTCGGAAGGGTGGGATGTCTGACTAGGGCTCCCTCCCCCACACCCAACGGCTATAGTAGTTTGTCAAAAATGTAAGCAGAATTTTACTTACACAGCCGGAAGCCGCATTCAGCCGGAAGCCGTCTCCAGGGCCATGACTGAGCGCTGCAGGAAAGGGGCAGTGTAAGTACAGATCGGCTTGCATTTTTCACAAACTACTATAGCGGTTGGAGGTGGAGGAGGGAGCCCTACACTACAGAAATTTTCAAAAATAGAGGTGGACTTGCCCTTTAAGGTCTTTTTCTCAACTCTGTTCATGTTATAACATTTTTGCTGTGAAGAAGAGACATGTGATCTCTGCTGAGTCAAATCCAGTTTTGAGAACTGCAAAAGTAAACCAAGCATCTGTGATAATATATTGTAGGCAGAGAAACTGCCCAATAATCTTAGAAAAACCTCTGGAAGAGCAGGACATTGTGAATGGATTCATGGAATTTATTTACCCAAAAAAATAAATATATACAGCCTTATTCTACATCATTAAAAAACTAATCTTTATTTTATCTATACTAATAAAAGGCAAAGCCCTCACTTACTCACTCACTCACTCATCACTAATTCTCCAACTTGTCGTGGAGGCAATTATTAAGCAAGACGAAAATAATACAGGCCCTATACGAATAATCGCGCTTACATACTATCATATCGCCATAATGTATCAACGGCGAGTCGGCGCATTCTTTTTATAGTGTTTCTCTCTCGCAGCCCTCTCCTCTCTGCGCTCCTCGAGAAAGGAACAGGAGAGCCCAGAAGAGCGTGACACATGTAGAATCTCTTAAACCCCTCGCTATCCACGTCGACTGAGGCGAGACGCGATGGGAGACGAAAGAAAGGGGGGGAAAAAAAAAAAAAAACAGCACCAAACCAACACTCTGTCCACCAAACACAACAACTGGTTAATTTAGTCCTTAAATCCCTTCCCGACGCTTCTCCTAAGGGGCGGGCATACGCCAACCCCCCCACACACCCCGCGGCGGCGGCGGAGACCACCCGCCGCCGCTTCCCAGCAGCCCCTCCCACCCGTTCCCCGCTCGCGGCAATCTCGAACGGGAGGCTAGGAGGGGCTGCCGGGAAGGGGCCGCAGCAGGTGGTCGCGGAGGGGGTGCGCGGTGGGTGGTCGACCACCTGCTGCGGCCCCTTCCCGGCAGCCCCTCCTAGCCTTCCGTTCCGAGATTGGCCGCGGAGAGGGACGGTTGGGAGGGCTGCTGGGAAGCGGCGGTGGGTGGTCTCCGCCGCCGCGGGGTTGTGGGCGGGGTGGGCATGTCTCCCGGGGTGGGTGCGACCACCCGCCGCGGGTTGCCTGCCCATCCCCGCGCGGAGGCGGTATCGTGCTGACTCGCCACCTTCAAGTGTGGCGAAGTAAAAACAGCCGATACTAGCAGAGCGAAACCAGTACCGCCGCTTTTATAATTAGAAGCGGCGGTAACAGGTAAGTATCGCCGCGAAGGGTTAACGCTTCGTTAACTTTCGCGGCCGTTTTGGACTTTTATAAACACGTTTAAACGCGATTTATGCGTTAATGTCCGCGAAAACGACTGCGAAAAGTTAACGAACCTTATAAATATGCCCTAGATTTTATAGATCGCGCCATTGGAGGCAATCTGCTCCCTGCGCTGCTCCCCCTGGTGGCATATACATACTGTATATACAGTATATTACATTATAAATACCAACTAGAAAGGGAAAGTTTAAGTATAAAACTTTGAATTTGGCTTGAAAGACTGCATTTTGGAAGGGAATTTGTTGTTTGTGTCTGCAGATTTTAAACTCAATAATGTCAATGAAGAGGACATTGTTGTTTTTTACTTACTCTTTAAATATGTCACATGCATTAAAGGCAGGTCAGTTGGTGTGGTGTGTATTTAATAAGGTTGGGGATTGAAATACTAACTTTTTGATTGGTCAAAATTAGTTTTTTTTTACTTTAGTTACCCTTTAAGTATGGCTGCAACAGTAATGGAGGGGTAGGTCAGTAGCTGTTTATACCTGTATCATGTTGGGGTTTAAAAAAACAAAGTTTTTGATTATTGATCAAAATTAGCTTTTTTGACTTTAGTTACCCTTTAAGTATGGCTTCCACAGTAATGGATAAGTAGATCAGTAGGTGTGTGTACCTGGGTCTGGTTGAGGGGTATGCCTTTTTGTGTTTACAACCATAAAACTATTTTTTATTGAGGATAAATCTAAATTAGTTTTTTTTACTTTAGTTACCCTTTAAGTATGGCTGCCTCAGTAATGGATAAGTAGATCAGTAGGCGTGTGTACCTGGGTCTGGTTGAGGGGGTATGTCTTTTTTGTGTTTATAACCATAAAACTATCTTTTATTGAGGATAAATCTAAATTAGTTTTTTACTTTAGTTACCCTTTAAATATGTCTTCCATGGGAATGGAAAGGTAGGTCAGTAGGTGGATGTACTGTGTCTGTGTTGGGGGTTGGGTATTACCATTTGTATTTAGACCATGAAAAAAACTGTTTTAAATATCCACATTTGAGGATTGTTACCATTAGTCTATGGGAAAAAAAGTGGCTTTTTCAAGCCAAATTAACAAGTATAGTTATTATAGTATAAAATGTACATGTGTAATAGTAAATATCTACAGTAAAAGAGATTGATTTCTGCTAATAAATTTAATTTGATAGTACAGTCGTTTTTAAACTAAAGTAAGAATCCTACGCATCCTCCCTACTCAATAATACATTTCATTAAGTTCCAATATTGAGTAATTTGCAATTTACATTTATTTTTTCATTAGTGCAGTGATTATTATATTATCTTTTGAGAGCTAGGATAATATAACATAATAAACAGCTTGCGTGGTTAATTTCGCTTGGCCTTTGCATTTTTCAGACAAGAGCGTTCCGTGCCATCTTTAGAATAAGAATCTGTAAACAAATTCTTCTACGGCAGTGTGATTGTTCGTTTATAATGGTTTTTCTTTTCTTTTTTTAAATTAGAGAAGCGTCACTCGGCAGTTTATTTTGTAGCGTAGGATAGCATTAGGAGGGTAGCTGTTCGACGCAGCACCAGAAGTGGAAAAAATTACGTTTTATTCAAGTCGCAATATAGCATAATTGAAAAAAAAAAAAAGGACGCGTTGTTTCATTAAACCCCTAAAACTACTTCCTTTCATTAAACATTTCTCTCTGCGTTTGGTAGCATAGTAACAGATAACCAGCGATTACAAGACTCTGCATCTGTGCAGATTAATGTTTTCAAAAACAAAAGCTGTGCATGAAAGGAACAGCTCTGAAAATGGGTGTTTTCTACTCTTCGACAATTTTTGTAGCCTGATTTAGAAATGATTTATATATAGCGCTGTATCAGTAATATACCGGTATCACTTCTTGGTACGGTAAAATATGTCTCGTTCTTAATAGGAATAAAATGATCCCAATAAATATGAAATAAATAAGAATTTTATCACGTAAGATACGATTCTTTCAGCACTTTGCATATCCATCATTAAGTCCCAGAACCAGCGTAGAAATTTGATCACATCTGCACAGACAATGTCTATGTCCGGTAGAATGGTTCCAACTACTGACAGAGAATCCATTTTAGCATATTTTTTTAGAGCAAAAGACACAAGATGTGCATTTTGTTGCACTACATTTTGAGACCTATTTTCAATATTAGTTTAGATTAAATTGTTGCCTTAACCTAAAGCCTGATACACACCTTTAGATCCTTCATCCTGACTACGGTCGGCACATCCGACTGGTCAGCAGGGACAAAAATTTGAATGGTGTGTACACAGTCTTATAGGATGTAAAAAAAAACCCCACCACAATCGGGATGATATTAGGTCCATAGCCCAGCCATGACACAGTTGGAGGGAATAGAATGAGGAATGTGCTGTATTAAAATACTGGGAGAGTGGTCAAGACAGCAGATTGCAGTTAATTGTTAAATTAAGTGGGGTAGGGAGGTCCACTTCTATTTGGAAAAATCTATTGTTTCATTTCTTTTGCTCTGCACTACTGTATGAGTAGTGAGCTGCCATTTTGTGTTCTGAAATATACAAGTGCCATTTTTCTTTCACATGGACCTTTATCTTTTTAAATTTGTTCCCTATCAGTACAAAGGGCATCTATAGTGGGAAAATGAAGTTTTTTTTCTTTCCCCCCCAACCCCAGAGTATCTTGTTTTCTTCAGTTTCCTCCTCTTGTCCTGAGATATATAAGTTAAAGGGACTGTAAACTCCCCTTCCTCCATAAAAATAACTATGTGCCATCCTTTCTATTATTCACAGGGAGGTGAGAACGCTTATTCTCACCTCCCGTGAATAATATTACGCTCGGGGGAACTTACCTTCACTCTGCTCCTCTCGCAGACGCTTCTTCACTGAAAGCCACTTGTCCCGACCGCGCGCCCTATCTTAGGCGCATGCACGCCAATACAAAAGATAGGGCACACAACGGGAGAGAACAACTGTTCAGTGAAGAAGCGGCTGCGAGAGGAGTGGGACGAAGGTTAGTTCCAGGTCCCCGAGCGTCCTATTTTCACAGGGAGGTGAGAATAAGCGTTCTCACCTCCCTGTGAATATAAAACGGATGGCACATAGTTATTTTATGGGTTTAGTGTTCCTTTAAAAGAAGTCAAGATTTCATACACCACTCCTGCTTGAGCTGTCACAAATCCCCTAACAGCATGTCGGTGTAGTGTGTAGGCTTACACAAGTTTTACAGCAAGTCTCCCATGACTCCTTTCTGCTCACTAAAATGCTGGCAAATACTGGGTTAAAAACAGAAGTAAAGGGAAGGAGAAGTCCCCTCCTCCCCCAAATTTTCACCAATTAATTGCCTATCAAGGGTCCATCCCTTTCTTGCTTTATGCACGGAAGCAAGCAGAAGCGCACTGGGGGAAAGAAGGCCGGTAAGTACTGTTAGAAGCATCTTTGGATTTTATAAACCTTGCAGGTTTTTGGGGGGTAAGGGGTGGACAAACCCTTTAAATGACATATCATGGTCATTATTTCCTAAACTTCCTATTATTACTACTATTTTTTTATCTATAATGTGCTCTTATGGTTACAAAGTGGTAAAACCAATTCATTGTAATTTTAGAAAAACTTTCATTCATATGAAAATTCATATGAAAAACTACATTCATATGTTAAATAAAGATTGTTAGGGATGACTTATCAGTCCAATTACTATTTTTGACAATCACCTACAGGAGTTCCCAACCTGGCTACGGCTGGGGCCACACCAGCAGCACCCCAGCTAGATATGTGTATGATCCTTGGTCCCATCCCAACCCATGCCCTACAGACAAGCCGTCCAGTAGTAGTTTGGTAGCCTGTTTGTGTTCTGTAGAGAAAGAGCAACAGGCAGGCAATAGCTGGTAGGACAGCTCAGTAAACATGTTGAGGGAGTCCCTACGCACATTATTTTGTGGCCAAAGTGGCTGTTCATCTGTTGCTGAGTTATTTAGAATTTCTATACAGTAGACATGATAATACTTTAAACTATGGATTAGCCTAACATTTCTCTAGCATTTCAATATTGGACTTCCTTAGGTATGTGTGGGATCATCCCTTCGGCTTTTGTTATGTATGATAGTTTATTTATAAAGCGCCACTATGGGACGCAGCACTGTACAGTAACAAATGCAATAAATCATACAAGGGAAACAAATACACAGATAGTTCAGTACATAAATATATAAATTATAAATAGAAGTGCTAGAGCTCGCCACAAAGAGTAAGGAGGTCCCTGCCCCGTAGAGCTTACAATCTAGTTATTCAAAAGATTCCTTCTTATCCATCAAATGAATGTTAAAATAGCTGTAGCCTTCACTATGAAAGAATTCATGACACATGTTCTCACTGAAATCTATTTTATAACCAACGTTAAGTCTTCCCTCTTTTTATTCCACAGCTACTATGGCCTTTCATTAGCCAGAAACGGCCCTGACAGTTTTTACATTGAACTATTAAAAAGTCCATTTCCAGGTACAATGTGTTCCTGTAAAGTTGTCAGTGCGAAATTAAACTTTTTACATCACAGCAATTTTTCCATTTCACAACAGTTACTAGTTTTCTGTACCTTGTAAAATATCTGGATACATTTAATTAAAAAAAAACAATGCACTAAACTGGATAGGGCTACAGGTATGGGCAGGATATGACTCAGCAGAAAGAAAAGAATAAATAGAATGTACATAAAATGAAGAGAAAAACAATATCACTCATAACTTTTTCCATCCTCATTACATTTCAGATCAAGGATAAAGGTATTTTCACAATTTAGGAAAATGAAACCCAAAGTCATACACTACCATAATGTCTAACATTCGACCCTCCAGATGTTTGGAGATTACAACTCCCAGCATGACTTCATCTTGCAGGATACCACATCAGTAAATAGCATGAAACTCACTCTAGGAAATGCCATTTACCTGTAGATTTAGGTTAATTGGGTAATGGTCATTGACACCATTTTTCTTGCTTTCCAGTTCATCTTCAGCCCTTCAAAAGACATGTGTACATGGGCACCTTTTGGTTCTGGCAACACTTTGAATATTGCAAACTTTTCATTCTGAACTGGACTTTAAAGGGTAACTGTGGTCCAAAAATAACTTTGGGTAAATTGACAGGGATTGCTTTTCCTGAGTGTTTTTGCAATTAACTTTCATTATTTTTTTTTACAAAGTAAAAGATATTTACATTTTTATGTTGAATGGAAGCAACATCACCAGATCCACTGCACTTCCTGCTTCCTGCTCTGAAACCATGTGACAGTCCCTCTTCCCCGTGGTCCTCCTCCTCATGGGCCCCCTGGCCCTCCCCTTGCAGTCCTCCCACTCCTACTTCAGTTACTGTAACTCAATCCACTGAGCATGTGCCAACCGCAGATTAGAAGAGGAACTAGTATTGAGACCGCAGATTCATAACTCCCACCCCTACTTTCTGATCAGTGATTTCTTCATATCTTGGGCTGTGCAGCAAGAGAGGTAGTTTGGCTCATTTAAAGGTAGGGACCTGGCCTTTCATTTAAAATCATCTTGTTTGGAGACCACATTTCCTCTTGGCTACAAATTTCTAGTGGGTGGTGATCTACTTAACAAGCTCCAAAAGAAGCTCAGGACAGGGCATGTGCTAGAAATGTATCAGAAAGTGACTAAAACAATGACCTATGAGACTGAAATGCTGGGAAACAAGGCATAAAACAATGTGAAAGTATCTAAACAACCTCAGCAAAATGAGACACACAGTAAGGCACAAATTAATTTTGCAAAAATAGTAAAACAGGGATAGAAAGAAAGATGGGTGAAAGAAGGTAAGAAGGGATACCACAGTTAGAAAATAGATGAACTGATTAGACCAGGTAAGTCCAAGGGCACAGAGCCCTAGGCACTCCAACTGTATACAAGGCAACATAATAGTTAAATAAGGAGGGCAAACGCACCTCGTAAAGTAGTGCGGCCCAGAGGTGGACACCGAAGTACAAACAAAGATCAAATATTATTCATAAAACATATGCATAAACAATGTTATAAAAAACAGTGGAGCAATTGCCCCCCTAAAAGGTAGTAAAGTGCAAGTCGCTGCTAAAAATAATGATGGCTGCATCCAACAGCAAGGTGGTGGATTGGCACAGACGCGGCTGACATCACGAGAATGCGCCGCGGGAATGAAGGGCTGTAAGTAAGGCTACAAACATTTTTTTTTAAAATAATTGGTGTTTGGGTCTGGGCAGGGGTCCTTATCACACCCTAAAAGGATTTCACGCTACGATGCAGGGGGACAGAGAGAAGGATCCGGAAGGTGAGGGGGTCAAGTTCTACTTCCACAATGTCAGGTGGCTACCACATCCAAAATGAGGTATCACGACTTTCACAGCTAAAATGTGAAAAGTCAGAATGGATTCTATTATTCCTATTTACCTGAGAGCTGTGAGCTACCTATGAAAACAGCAGCATTGTGGAATACAAAATAATTTAAAAAAAAAATGTTTGTAGCCTTACTTACAGCCCTTCATTCCCGCGGCGCATTCTCGTGATGTCAGCCGCGTCTGTGCCAATCCACCCACCTTGCTGTTTGGATGCAGCCATCATTATTTTTAGCAGCGCGACTTGCACTTTACTACCTTTCAGGGGGGACAATTGCTCACTGTTTTTATAACATTGTTTATGCATATGTTTTATGAATAAATATTTGATCTTTGTTTGTACTTCGGTGTCCACCTCTGGGCCGCACTTACTTTACGAGGTGCGTTTGCCCTCCTTATTTAACTATTATGTTGCCTTGTATACAGTTGGAGTGCCCTAGGGCTCTGTGCCCTTGGACTTACCTGGTCTAATCAGTTCATCTATTTTCTAACTGTGGTATCCCTTCTTACCTTCTTTCACCCATCTTTCTTTCTATCCCTGTTTTACTATTTTTGCAAAATCATCCAAACAGGCAAGGTGGGTGGATTGGCACAGACGCGGCTGACATCACAGAGAATGCGCCGCGGGAATGAAGGGCTGTAAGTAAGGCTACAAACATTTTTTTTTAAATAATCGGTGTTTGGGTCTGGGCAGAGGTCCTCTTCACACCCTAAAAGGATTTCACCTACGATGCAGGGGGCAGAGCAAGGAAGGATCCGGAAGGTGAGGGGGTCAAGTTCTACTTCCACAATGTCAGGTGGCTACCACATCCAAAATGAGGTATCACGACTTTCACAGCTAAAATGTGAAAAGGTCAGAATGGATTCTATAACCTATTTACCTGAGAGCTGTGAGCTACCTATGAAAACAGCAGCATTGTGGAGATACAAGAAATAATCTACATGTTCTGGCATTTTCTTATTTCTGCAGCCCTTCTTTCTAATAGTAATTCAATGAAGCAGCCCAGTTACTAAAGTTGGCCAATTAAAATAAACCAATAACAGCATTTAATCTCCAGACTAGAAGCATCTGGTCTAGAATATTTATTATAGCCATGGTATTCAAATTGTACCGAATGAGCCTGCATTTCAACAACTTACCGTCCAAAACAATCTGTCAAAATGATTTGCATTGCAATATTAACGTAATACGAAATTAAATGTTTATAATTGGACAGTATTCAACTAGAGATGGTTTAATTAATCGGATGTGGTTCCAAAAGAAAGCTTTTATATCCTTGTGAATTTCATTGAAACGAAAATTTTAAATTAAAAATCTTGGCTTGGAAAAAATTAGTCGACAGAAATAAAAATAATTGTGGTGGAATTTCAGTTCCTTTGACGAATTTGTAAGAAAATGTTATCGGAAGTTTCAATGGTAATTTTGCAAGTAAAAAACGTTCTTTTTATGGCCACCTCTATATTCAATATATTCAACCTTTATGAAGTTTAACAATTTTGTAACACAAAAGTTTCAATTGAACTTCTTTGGAATTTGAGTTGCTGAATACCAAGTGTTGGGCAGGAACCATGATAATATGTAATAGGACTAATCACGGGAATAGAACGCATTAGGAATGTTATGTGGTTTTTAAATAATTTGACATTCAGTTCTAATGCTGCATCGCCACATCTAAGCCTACAAGGTCACTCATCTAACGCTAGCAAATCTTTATCCCCGCAGCTAACATTATTACAAATCTGGAACAGATATTTCTGGATCAAAAATTGTTAAACCGTCTTTATTTGCACGATTCGATTTCTATTCCCATTGGATATCTAGTTATCTCTTTGCTACAATGACTTCTATTAAATCTAAATACATTTAAATGAAGTCAACGTTTCCATCTGCCTCTAAATAATAGAGAAACGCTACACCGTGATATTGTAAATTACATTGTTGAATAGCGCATTAATTGAGTGTTGAGATCAACAAGTGATTACCAAACAAGATAACGTAGATAACAGGATGACGTAAATCAATAAATCCTCTGATATGACTTGCAATGTCTAGCTAGGAAGTTCATCTGCAGAACGTAATGAAAACCTGCTTTCTGCTAACAATTCAAAGAGGCTCCAGACATCAAAAAAAATATTATATTTCGAATAATGTGCAAAGAAAATATGGCAAATGCTATATATATCTTGATAATTGAAAGTATTTAGAAGTTTTAGGGTGATGTTTTTGCTTTTTGTTTTAGTTACTATTGTTTTTATATATTTAAGGGCATTTTCGCTCTTAAAAAAAGTTACCTGCTCGCAAACCCAACTGATATGTTTAGCAGATTATTATGGTAGTTGCATTACTAATCAGATATTTAAGATAATTATTGCCTCCATTCTGGAAGAGAAAGCTGGCTCCTCCCTCCAAAGCAGTCAATCAAGCTGTAATTGACTGCTGTTTCCCCAGCTTCCCCTTCTGCACATGTTCAAGCTTATAAAAAGCTCATTCAGCAGAGGGGGGGTGGCTACCTTTTCAGATGGAATCAAACTAAACATGAATTTCTGGCTAACAATGCATGCAATAAAAAAATAGCAGTTATTGTTTTAAGGTAGGCGTGCCCTTTAAACAATTCTTTCTTGACTTTTTGGTTATACAAAGGCTTTGAACATGATTTTAATTGCTACTACCAGTGTTAAGCAATCTTTACATTTAAATGTATCGACATTTGCAATAGAATACAAATATGTATGTAGTGTTGTGTTTATAATATAAATATTTAGGGATGGTAACAGAGTATATCTGTTAGATCCCAGAGTTATCCAAAGATCCCAGTTTGGCTAAGCTGCCAAAATTTTAACCGAGGAAACCAAGTTTCATTGATTTTACTTTTGACTGATGAAATCCTGGGTCCTTTCTGCAAACCCCAAGGTACATCTATAGACAATACAAAATAATAATCAGCTTGGTGTAATTGACCTATTTTAAATCAATTGAGCTGTAAGTTTGCAGGTTTATAAGTCACAAAGATCTTCATATTTTACTGTAGGATGTGCATTTACTTTTAGAAGCATTAAGATCTTTTACAAAAGTAAACAGTCCAGTCACTTTGGTCCACCCATAGTCAGGGGATTTGCTCTTCAATGTCTTGTTGGTGAATCCCACCTATACCATTGGATGAGGGGAAGGGGATCACTGTAGATCAGGGGTGGGCAATTAATTTTCCCTGGGGGCCGGTTGGAAGTGGTAACTGTTGTGAGGGTGGAACTAGTAGTTTGAACTTCATTCTTTATGAACATTTGATTTTATTAAAAAATAGGTTAAAGTTACCACATTTTTAGTCACAAACAATCGTCCAGCTGTTGGCAACACTGCTGATTGTCAGTCGTCCTAGAAATGTCCAACCTTCCGAAAACAATCTCCGCTCAGATTCGCGGATTTTTGAAAAATCCGAAATTTGAAAATCTGAAAATTTGCCCTCTTATAGTAAATGTGAAAAGTTCGAACTTTTCCACTATAACAGTTTAAATAGCAGTGGTAACTACTGTAAATGGCTCTGGACCAGGGAACATTTCCCTGTGGGAAGAACAGTAAAAAAAAAACGGAAGTAGCGCAGTAGTACCGTTTACGGTAATCCTCTAACGGCTGCCTCCTGGGTCCTAGAAGCACCTTGTTGCCCTTACAAGGGCCCTTTTGGGCTTAAGGGGTCCCACAGCTTGAACCGCCCCCCCGCACTCAGATGTGCCATTGCAGCACATGACAAGTGTCTATGTTGGGAGTCATGCAGCTCGAAAATATACCCTTATTGGCTCTTAGAAGAGCCCTTGGTGCAATGTCTTCTTTCTTCCAGCTGGGCAATGTCACTGTGACTGCCAGTGACACCACCAGCGCTGGGCGACATCAATGTCACCGAATTGGTGCATCTTGATCCGAAGTCGTCTTTCTTCTCAGCCGGTGACACAACTCTGCTGAGTCACCAACACCGCTCTATTCCACTGTGGCCGCCGGTGGCACTGCCCATCACTGTGATGACTACTGAGCTCCTCGGGTTTGCAGCTCCTATATAGGTTTGCTGAAGGACCAATCCATTTGTGACTGGTTAATATTTCATATGCTTAATCGAAATATCACTATGTAACCAATCATATTTGATACTGTGGCTGATTAGTTAAGTGCCTAGCTAGTGCACTAGAGACGTGTCTCGGGTTGGAGGGGGGTCTGCTGGTCGACTGCGGGACCCCTTTAGCCAAAGGCTACATTTGAGGGTAGCCAATTTGAAAATTCGATAATTATTGAAACTATTTCGGATAGTGGGAAAGATTAAAGTTCGTACGAACACATAAAGTTCGGGTTTGACTTTGGATCCATCACATTTAGAAACTAATCATTTAGACAATCAGTCTAAAGATCTTAATCAAATGATCCTCCTACAGTCAAGCGGTAGCCGAGATGCTTGTTCTGTTCAATTGAAAGGGGTAGAGGGAGCATGTGTACAGGTCTTAAAGGATATGTACACTGGGAAATTAGGGTTTTTTTAATTGCTCATTACTAGAAACTATAATTTCTTCTTATCTATCACTGTACCATTTTTCTCTATTTCTTTAGATATCCAGTCTGATAATATACATTTCAGCTTTCAATCAAGTGCCTTATATCATACCGTATATACTAAAGTATAAACCGGGGTACCCAATTCACCTAAAAAAATCTAATAAAAGTTGTTGACTCGAGTATAAACCGAGGGTAGAAACTTGGCATTCAAGATGTTTGGAAACTACAACTCCCAGCTAATAAAGCATGCTGGTGTTGTGTGTTTCCAAACATCTTGAATGCCACCCTTACCCTCCCACCCAGTTCAGTTTGTACCTGTGGGCTCTCCTCCATCCAGTAACTTGGGGCCACATTGAAGATCAGCATTCCGCAGCCGTGATCAGGTAAGCATTCCGTCTTCCTCTCCTCCGGCATCGCGGCTCATTCCCAGTACTGGGCGCCGGCTGACGTCAACTAATTGGCGCCGGGCATGACGTCGGCCGGCGCACCAGTACAGGAATGATCGTGCGGCTGCCTGAGTGCAAAGTAAGTAGTGACTCGAGTATAAACCGAGTCCAAGTTTTCAGGCTGATTTACAGCCTGAAAAACTCCGTTTATACTCGAGTATATACGGTAAACTCTTCTGTTATGATAATTTTGCTATAGCTGGAATGATGACAGTTGGTATATGAACTGCATGGTGGGAAATTCCCTCTCATAATGCTGCCCATAGGGATTACCGAGCATGCCTGCCCTCACAAAAGTCAGATGTCATGCAGCGGGGCTGGGAGTGACTGAGGGACGACTAGCAGGCAAATCAACTGAATTAAAATCATGCAGCAACACAAAACACTCAGAGTAGTGGTGTGAGGTACGGACTTGTTGGAAGAGGCCAACACACTTTTTCTAATAGTTGGGCGTGTAGTGTGTTGCTCGGGTATCATCCATTGATCTGCCCAGCAGTAGACAATGATCTTGTCCTCACAATCAGACATGTGTACAGACCTATGGCTGAAATTTTATGTTAGAACATGCTTTTTTCATTGTAAACCTTTCTTTTAAATCATTGTATTTTCTTTATTTGTAATGTAAAAAAAATCTACATTTATGTTTCACGCATTTTGATCAACACAAGAGATCAGTGGTGCTAAATGCTTAGTTTTACTCCTTTTTCTTTTACAGAAGGGAATAAACAATAACCACAAACTTATTTTTGATTTTTACCAAGCACTAAAGTTCCATAGCAGTTGAATTATACAGGACAGTAATAAGTCATTCCCTCAGACTTCCACACATTAAGGTCCCAGAGTTTCCTTTAATTTGGGAAACTTTAGTTTATGGCGTATATACTTAGAACAGAACACTACCACGCAATCACAAAAATATAGATCTAGGTCAATAAAATGTCCCTGTCGTATTAAAACAAAGTGGAAATATCGGCAAAAGTGAATTAGGATGGAAGAAAACAGTACAATGAAACATCTTTGAAGAAAATAAAGTTCGTTGAATGTGCTCCAATAGGAAAGGACATGGTCTGACCTTCATTCCCTCCAATTACATTAAAAAAGAAATTGATTGGCTGACCCTACACCACCTTGAAACTATAGAGGATATACACATGACCCACTCCACCCTTCATGGCATATAGAATAGTTTCAAATATTTGTCATTTTAGGGTTTTTTTAATTGCTCATTACTAGAAACTATAATTCTTCTTATCTATCACTGTACCATTTTTCTCTATTTCTTTAGATATCCAGTCTGAAATATATTACATTTCAGCTGTCAATCAAGTGCCTTAGTATCATAACCGTATATACTAAGTATAAACCGAGTACCCAATTATCACTAAAAACTTTATAAAGTTGTTGACTCGAGTATAAACCGAGGGTAGAAACTTGGCATTCAAGATGTTTGGAAACTACAACTCCCACTAATAAAGCATGCTGGGAGTTGTAGTTTCCAAACATCTTAATGCCACCCTCACCCTCCCACCCAGTTCAGTTTGTACCTGTGGCTCTCCTCCATCCAGTAACTTGGGCCAGCATTGAAGATCAGCATTCCGGCAGCCGTGATCAGGTAAGAATCCCGAGTCCTCTCCTTCCGGCATCCGCGCTCATTCCCAGTACTGCGCGCGGGCTGACGTCACTAATGGCACCGGGCAGGTGACGCCGGCCGGCGCGCCAGTACAGGGAATGATCGTGCAGCTGCCGGAGTGCTAAAGTAAGTAGTGACTCGAGTATAAACCGAGTCCTAGTTTCCAGACTGATTTGACCCTACACCCACCTTGAAACTATAGAGATATCCACATGACCCACTCCACCCTTCATGGCATATAGAATAGTTTCAAATTTGTCATTTTGACACCCCATAGAAACACTATAATGCAAACAGTAGGATGTGCTCAACTGGAGAGATTTGAGTACTTGAGAAAGAACCTTTGACTGAGAACATGTTGTATATTATATCTCAATAAATCATATTCTCACTGTAACCAGACCTGACCTACTGATTAGCTGTGGAATTTTATATGACTGGGGTAGTCTGGCAGAGAACACCATTGAAGCAGGATGCTGTGAATGGCTGAAGGTGGTGTGCCGCTCCCCACTTTTGGAATCTCAACTGGAGAGATTATTACTATGCACATTCCCTAAACTGTATATGTGTAGTTTTGGTGTTGGCACAGTGAAACCTGGGGAGTAAGGATGCACTATCCCACAGGGGTTCTGACAAGCAGATTTGTAGAACAAACCCAGATTCCATGCCGATTTTCAACAGTTGAACTCAGAATTAAGCAATGTATGAGGAAAGCAAATTTAATTTTGCTTCCCAACCACCTTTGCTTTTGGCAGGAAGCCCAAACACCAGCCCCATACAACTAAATAAGGCGTGACATCATCTGTCATAGAAAGGCCAGATGAATAATTGTATTGTTTATAAGGAAATATTATGTAAAGAAATAGTATTTCATTGTTAGACTTTAACATTATTAAATAAGTATGAGTATTAAATGAATATGGAAGAATTCGATTTGCTACTAACTACTTCCTATTTTGCTTAATTATCGATAAATTATACTCCTAGCCAGGGGCGTACTGCAGCCCCCCCCGAGCGCAAGATTGGAGGCCCCGGGCCCCTCTATGATCACTGATCGGCATGTGATGGAAACATACATGCGATCAGCTGTTTGAAATACAGGACCCACGTGCACGTATGATGGAAACATCATTAAAAACAGCTCACTGTAGAATTTTGTGGACTTGTGGCGGGCCCTCCTAACATCTGGGGCCGCCCCCAGTCATGGGGGGGGGTAGTTGCGCCACTGTGCCTAGCTGAAATAAAATTCACCTGCTAAGTGTAGGTCTAGATGAGGTAGGAGTAAGTTTTCTACCCAACATTCTGAAGTTGCGCTTGTGAACTTTTGGTTGCCAAGTCCTGTCTTCCCATTCATGAAAAAGCATGGAATAAAAGGAGACTCTATTGTGGATGGAGAGCTGTCAGCCCTACTATCGCTCCTACTACTGGAGACCTACACTTTCCATGGGAATTTATTTTTATTAAATTTAAAAATTATATTCCATATAATTGAAAGAACTAAATTATGGCCCAAGAAACTAACCCAGAAGCCCATCTGCAATCCCCAGGCTTCCTATCAGTGCCAGCACATTAACCAGCACATTACAATTGAGATGGCCAAACTCCTTAAGTTCGGTTCTTTTTCGAACTTTAGTAAAAGTTCGATAGTTTGAAAATGGACGCATTAAAGTTAAGGGAACAAATACTGTAGTTTGAAAGGTTCTGATAAATAGCAATGGTTAACTTACTGTCAATGGCTCTGGGGCCTGGGAAATGGTCTGGGGACTATTTCACTATCACACAAACTCGATCAAGCTATTTCGAGGGTTACCAAAACCAATTGCCATATTCGAGGGTTAGCGAACACACCGCATTTGAGGTATAAACTTAAGTCGAGGGTTATACGATTCGAGAATTCTCGAATGTTCGATAATTATCAAAAAAATATCCACGGGTTCGATAAGTCTAAAAGTTTGTCGTTCAAAGAGTCAAAAAAATGCCAAGTTCATACGAACTCATAAAACAACTCCATTCCAGTCCATCGCTAATTAACTGAATAATCTCCCTTACGAAGTAGAAATCTTGACAGTGTCATTTGTACAATTTGCTTTGCCAGTTCTTGCCCATTGTAACAGCTCATCATTGTCATTACAGTTGTTGATGTTGTTACTAGCGCTGTCAGATATGCCATTTAATTCAGCTGAACTAGATGTTTTTGGAGCTGGAGTTGAATGAAACACAACTGTCACATCATGATTATCATCAGATTGTGAATTAGGCCTCAGAGTTTCTCAACCAACTTGGAAGCTGCCAATGTTATCATTAGCAGTAACAGTAGCAGGCGTAAATCTTCGTGTCACTTAGCAATGCAGTTCTCCCTGCCAGAAGTTGTTAAACCACGCAGTCGTCTGCACTTCGTATTCTGTGTCAGGACTGTTGGGGAAAATAATAAAAAAACCCAATGTTATTTATTATCATGCATTAGAGTTCAGGATCTATGGCTTGTAACAGCCTTGGCTAGCTACATATATATGGCCCCTCTTCTAGTTTAAACCAATGAGGTCCTTTCTGAGCACCAAAGTTGTAAATGTCAATGAGATTTTTCAGAAAAGAATAATTAAAGGATAACTGTATTGCCTCAATGCATTTTTTTTTTAAACTGCTTTAAAAAGAGTAAAAGGTATGCAGCCCTCCCCATACGTTTTTTTCCTGATTTCGAGCTTCTCTCTGCCTTCAATTAGCCATGCTGTGAAGGGGGCGTAACAATTCTGTCTGCCGTAACTGTCACTCAAAACTAGCATGTGGGAAAACACCCCCACCCATCCTTGATCAGCTTGATTATGTAGGCTGTATCCTAGCAACCAAACGTTCAAGTTTGTTTGACTGGCAGAGGAGGAGGAGAGAGTTGTAACAGACTTTCTTATCAGCCCGTGACAAGTGATATGTTAATCATGTTAATTTGGGGAAAATAATAAAAAAGACCCAATGTTATTTATTATCTCATTAGAGTTCAGGATCTATGGCTTGTAACAGCCTTGGCTAGCTACATATATATGGCCCACTCTTCTAGTTTAAACCAGAGGTCCTTTCTGAGCACCAAAGTTGTAAATGTCAATGAGATTTTCGATAAGAATAATTAAGGATAACTGTATTGCCTCAATGCATTTTTTTTAAACTGCTTTAAAAGAGTAAAAGGTATGCAGCCCTCCCATACATTTTTTTCCTGATTTCGAGCTTCTCTCTGCCTTCAATTAGCCATGCTGTGAAGGGGCGTAACAATTCTGTCTGCCTGTAACTGTCACTCAAAACTAGCATGTGGGAAAACACTCCTCCACCCATCCTTGATCAGCTTGATTATGTAGGCTGTATCCTAGCAACCAAACAGTTCAAGTTTGTTTGACTGCGGAGAGGAGGAGAGAGGTTGTAACAGACTTTCTTATCAGCCAGTGACAAGTGATATGTTAATCATGGCCCTGGGCCGTCTAGGAGGCAAGCTTTTAGCACTCATCTTTGCTGTGTGATATCTAAGAGGAAGGCAGCACGGTTGTAAATGAGAGTAACGCAATTTCAGCTGCTGGAACAGTGGACATGTAATGAGGGAGATGTTGTTTGTTTGGGTATTGTTGTCCTTTAATCTCACATCTTGTTTGCCAAGACTCCTGTCCTGATTCTAATGGAAGTCCCACCCAAAAAGCAAGAAACAAAGACATTTGATGGGTAACATCCAACAAACACAGGGAAGTTTATCATGTCCGATAATCCCCGATCATACAAATTTGATTGGTTCAGTCTGTGAGCAGTAAATCAGTAAATTAGGATCTAACTTGCTAGTAAATCATGGCCGACTGTGGATACTTTAATATTTAGGATTTGGTTGGGCTGAAATACATTTCACCTCCAACTGACAGAATACAGATTTTTTATCAGCCTGTCCACATATTTTAAATATTGTGCAATACAAGGTATGTATAAAGATTGTACCTTTCGTTTGTAGGGTCTCTCTCCACTTTACCGTCTGCCAGTAAAATTCTAATTAGAAGCAAATATGGACGAGGACAACCTAGAGCAGGTTAAACTGGCGTGCGTGCCTTTTTATTGCTGCGACATGTTTCGAACAGCCAAGTGTTCGTTATCAAGCATAAAACAGTGTGCTCACAAAGCCAGTTAAATACCATCACAAAACCCCACCCCTCACTATCATTGGTGCAATCAAGTCCATTTGTATAAAGTCCAAAAAAATCCCACCACCAAAGGAGATGTACATATAGTATCAGCTACTTTTATATTGGTAAAGGTACAAAAGAAGGGACAAAAAAATGAAAAAAACAGCACAGACACACTCTCCCCTTTCCCTTCCACTGTCTTTCCCCCTCCTTGTATTAGTCATTTATATAGGAATCCCGTTTAGTGTATAAATATTTAATTACCGTTCCTATTGAAAAGAGGAAGAGACCGAACATTGTCTGTCAACAATAAACAGGGTGTCCTATATAATGACTAATACAGGGCGATAAGAGACAGGGGGAGGGGCAATGGAAAACAGGAAGTCACTCAGTGACATCCCCGAGTGACTGTAATATAGATTCTCGCCACCTGCACCTCCCCATTGGAAGTGCCTAGCTCTATGTATATATGAATATTACAATTGATATAAGGCTGCTGGACAGTTTACGGGCCAACACTGTGTAAATATCCTTTTTTTTGCTGCCACAAAGATCCTTACTTTGGGTACATCTACCTTGTTTTAAAGGGCATGTCCACCCCTTTTTGTAATTTTTGCCACATAGTAGTGCTAGTTCCCCAGCCCCAACTGCTGTAATATATTTTCCAGAAACTCCCCGATCGTTACTTACCTTCCCTCTCTCCTCCACCGCACTCCCGGCCTTCTGCTTGCATGAAACTGCAAGCAGGGGCCGGACCGGCAGCTGCGTCCCTGATTGTCTGAGAGCCAGCCAATCACGGACGCAGCTGCCAGGTGCACAGAACACATGGGGGGAGAGTGGAAGGAGTAGGGCCAGTAGTGGGGAAAATGATAGTTTTGGGGTGGACATTCCCTTTAAACATACTTGTAATAGACTTCTATAAGCATTCATCAACAAGGTCAGTAGAAAAATACCAGAAAAGGATTAAATCCCAGCACATTTTTTTTCTTATTTTTCTACTGTTTTACCAGATATATTAATCTGTATAGACACAAAAACGGTGCACTCCTTATCACATTAACTATATATACCTGTGTGTGTGGGTACAGATTTGTTGAATGTGCGCACTCATTGAGGTAATATTGCCCGTAACCCCATTTAGATTAAATGGATTTAAACTAGAGAGGACTTCTGGTGGAAGTTTTTAGAATCAACCAAGTTGCTGAGTATTTCTTACAGCAGGTAGGAAGATTTCATATCCTTTATGAGTTCTCAACTGAAGTGCCATTACATTATTCACGTTTTGTCCTTAGGGTAAGATTTAAAAATGGTTTCCAGTATGCAGAGTTTCACTTAAATTTTGTTCAGTGATGCATATTGGAATTAGAAAGCCATTTTAAAAAGTAACTTGTGAAAAGAGAGATCGTTCCAGGGGATAAGAAAGCACACATTTGTTGAAATTTGACAGTCAGCCTTTAAGTGCAACATATCCATTTATGACTTAGGAATTCATATTCCTTAAAGCTTTTATCCTCTAAGATTTTTAGACTATTTAATTGAACCTTGAATAGCACATGATGGATTTTATTGTCTAATACGACCATACTCATTTAACCACAGTAAAGCAGGGATTCTTACCTTACAACTTTACTGTTTCCTGATCATTTGTCCCCTTAAGATAACTCAGCACACAGCTGATATAGATCTTTATTTCCTATTATTTCTTGGTGTCTTTTGACCTTGCTCAGCATTGAATCACAATTAAAATAAAGGATTCACTTTCCAAAGATATTTTGGCAATATGAGTGTATATCATTAACCTTCTCCTGATGAGATCATGTCACTATGTGTGTACTCCTAGCCTCATTTATTAACAGCTGCCAACAGGCTTGTGTTTGCCAAACTACGACAGCAGAGGGATGGCAATGAGATTCATGAGACCCAGTCACTGTCACCCACTCACCTAAAGTCCAGCATTAGACGTAGGATTGCATCCAGTTTTATAATTATCATTCTGGAACAAACTTGCATTGAACTTTGCTTTAATTTCCCTGCTATGAGACAGTGCCATATTGCAACACAAATAGTGACATTTCTCAGTAATATCGCTCGGAATTTCTAATACAGAATGATAACCAAACAAAAATTATTTCAAAGTATAAACTATGTGTACATGCGAGAAAATACAATAAAAGTCAAGAAAGACTATAATATGGACCTGGATGAACATTATAGATATACCGTAACCTGGATGAATATTATAGATATACCGTGACCTGGATGAATGAATATTATAGATATACCGTGACCTGGATGAATATTACAGATATACCGTGACCTGGATGAATATTACAGATATACCATGACCTGGATGGATGAATATTATAGATATACCATGACCTGGATGGTATTAGGTCAATGGATGGGCCTGGGGGGGTAATGTGCCCTCGTGAGTTATTGGGGAATTCCTCTCAAGGGTGTCCACCTTGTTGGTGTCAGTACCTGTCTGTGTACATTCCATGCTGTCTGCATCACTGCCACTGGAGTCTTTCCGTGCCAGTCCATGAGCGGTGTGTGAATCCGCCGGGCCATTTTGGATTTCTCCACCTTTGAAGAACTTAGTTTTTTGTCCTTTGGGTTTGGAATTATCCCCCCCCCCCCCGGTCAACTCCACTTGTCAGGTAGACTGTGGGGATGTTCAACCATTGGATATAATTGCTGTGTAGCCTTTTTTTAACACGTTGTTAGAGCATTGCTGCATGGAGCTCCCTTAGAAAGCAGCCATCTGTGTCACGTGCCTGGTCCGCCCATTGCAGGAGGATCTAGATAGATTGTCACACTGGGCTGCTAAGTGGCAGATGAGATTCAATGTTGATAAATGTAAGGTGATGAATTTTGGACTTAAAAATCCTTGTGCTACTTATACTATAAATGGCTCTGTGTTAAGTGAATCCCTGTTGGAAAGGGAGCTTGGAGTTTTGTTGGATAACAAACTTAAAGGAAGTATTATCTTGTACAAGGAGTGTTGCAAGTTACTGGTCCAGTTGATCCAGGGATATTTCCAATTGCCACTTGGAGTCAGGAAGGAATTTTTTCCCTTCATAATTTTTTTGCCCTCCTCTAGATCAACAAAACAGCAGGAAATGAGGATATTGCTAGATGGGTTGGACTGGATGGACAATATCTTTATCAACCTCAAATATTACAGCACTATACTATACCCTTGTCAGTCCAACCTACTCAGCAATACCCACATTCCTGCTTAACTGTTGACACAGAGGAAGGCAACAAAAAAAAAACAGAAATATGAAGGGGGGGAAATGTCTTTCCTGATGCCAAGCAGCAATCGGAAATACCCACAAATTTCATGCACGAGGCTCTAAGACGAGGGTGTTGCTGAACATACCACTCTAGGTAGAATGCAATAAATGGGTGCCCAGTGGTTCTGATCTTATTTATTAAACACATCAAAATTAATAGGCATTGCAATTAGCACAATAGAGGTGACATGGCACAGATATCACATAAATACTCACAAACCAGAGGGATCAGAAAACAGTATAAATAACAATCAGCTGTGTTAGTGCCACCCCAGCTCTCAGATCATTGTAGTGGAATCTTCTACCCCGTATCTGGCAGTATGTCCCTATCTTGGGTGGTATACCCAGGACTCTAGTCCAGTGTTTTTAACCTTTCTATCTGTGGGGAACCCTTGAAACTATTTTTGTATCTCAGGGAACCCCATACATAAGATAATATCTATACCAGCAGAGTACCGGCCTTGCCTGTTTTTTCTAGAGATCCAACCCAAACTTGCATCCAAAATTCAACAGACCCGGACCCGCAGCTTTCTAACCAAACCTGACCCATTCAAACTCCCTGTGGGTTAGCTGAGCCGCAAATCTGGTAAAATTCTGGAGGATTCAATATCACACAAAACTTACCATTAACACATATCGCACCAACTTCCATTTAAGGCATATCGCACCAACTTCCCCTTTAAGGCATATCGCACCAACTTCCCCTTTAGCGATGTCACATCAACTTCTCTTTAGTGTGTGTATCGCACCAACTTCCCCTTAGCGCGCATCACATCAACTTCTCCTTTAGTGTATATCACATCAACTTCCCCTTTAGTGTGTATCGCATCAACTTCCCCTTTAGTGTATATCACATCAACTTCCCCTTTAGTGGTATCACATCAACTTCCCCTTTAGTGTATATCACATAAACTTCCCCTTTAGCGCACGTCACATCAATTATCCTTTAGTGTGATATCACATCAACTCCCCTTGTGCCATCACATCAACTCCCCTTAGTGCCTATCACATCAACTTCCCCTTTAGTGTGTATCGCATCAACTTCCCCTTAGCACATGTCGCATCAATTTCCCTTTAGGTGTATTGCACCAACTTCCCCTTTAGCGCGCATCACATCAACTTCTCCTTTAGTGTGTATCGCATCAACTTCCCCTTTATCACATGTTGCATAAATTTCCCCATTAGTGCCTATCACATCAACTTCCTCTTTAGCGCGTATCGCATTAACTTCCCCTTTAGTGCCTATCACATCAACTTCCCCTTTAGCGCCTATCGCATCAATTTCCCCTTAGTGCCTATCACATCAACTTCCTCTTAGCGCGTATCTCTTAACTTCCCTTTAGTGCCTATACACATCAACTTCCCTTTAGCGCCTATCGCATCAATTTCCCCTTTAGTGTGTATTGCATCAACTCCCCCTTTAGAGCGTATCGCATCAACTTCCCCTTTAGTGTATATCACATCAACTTCCTCTTTAGCGCGTATCACATTAACTCCCCCTTTAGCATGTATTGCATCAACTTCCCCTTTAGTGCCTATCACATTAATTTCCCTTTAGCGTGCAGCATATCAACTTCCCCTTAATGCGTATCACATCAAGCACCTATTGCATCAATTTCTCCTTAGCGCATGTAGCATTAACTTCCCCTTGATGCGTCGCATCAATTTCCCCTTTAGTGCCTATCACATCAACTTCCTCTTTAGCGCTCTATAGCATTAACTTCCACTTTAGTGCCTATCACATCAACTTCCCTTTAGCGCCTATTCACATTCATTTCCTAGTGCCTATCGCATCAACTTCCCATTTAGTGTGATTGCATCAACTCCCCCTTTAGCGTGTATCGCATCAACTTCCACTTTAGTGCCTATCACATCAACTTCCCCTTTAGCGCTATACATCAATTTCCCCTTTAGTGCCTATGCATCAACTTCCCATTTTGTGTGTATTGCATCAACTCCCCCTTTAAAGCGTATCGCATCAACTTCCCCTTAGAGCCTATCACATCAACTTCCCTTTAGTGTGTATTGCATCAACTCCCCCTTTAGAGCGTATCGCATCAATTCCCCTTTAGTGTATATCACATTCAACTTCCTCTTTAGCGCGTATCACATCAACTTCCCCTTTAGCGGCCTATTGATACAACTTCCTCTTTATCGCGTTATAGCATTAACTCCCCTTTATCGTGTATGGCATTAACTCCCCTTTAGCATGTATTGCATCAACTTCCCCTTTAGTGCCTATTACATTAATTTCCCCTTAGCGTGCAGCATATCAACTTCCCCTTTAATGCGTATCACATCAAGCACCTATTGCATCAATATTCTTTAAACGCGTATCGCGTCAACTTTCCCTTTAACACATATTGCATAAACTTCCCCTTTAAGGCATATCTTACAACTTCCGCTTTAGCACCTACCATCAATTTCCTCTTAGCGCATATTGCATCAACTTCCCCTTAATGCATCGCATCAACTTCTTTAGCGCATATGGTATCAATTTTCCCTTTTAGCGCATATCGCATCAACTTCCCCTTGATAAATTGGCTCAACTTTTTAAGCGCGTATTGCATCAACTTTCCATTTATCGCGTATCACATAAACTTCCCCTTTAGCGCGTATTGCATCACTTCCCCTTATACGCGTATCGCGTCAACTTTCCCTTTAACACATATTGCATGAACTTCCCTTTAAGGCATATTATTATCAACTCCGCTTAGGTGTATGGCATCAACTTCCCCTTTAGCGTTGCAGCGCATCAAACTTCCCTCGTTTATAACACGTATCGCGCAACTTTCCCTTTAACACCAATATTGCATGAACTTCCCCTTTTAAGGCATATCGCACCAACTTCCCCTTTAGCGTGTCACATCAACTTCCTTTAGTGTGTATCGCACCAACTTCCCCTTTAACGCGCGATCACATCAACTTCTCCTTAGTGTAATCACAATCAACTTCCCCTTAGTGTAATCACATTCAACTTCCCCTTAGGTAATCACATCAATTCCCCTTAGCGCACGTCACATCAACTTTTCCTTTAGTGGTATCACATCAACTTCCCCTTTAGTGCCTATCCCATTACAACTCCCTTTAGTGTGTACGCATCAACTTCCCCTTTAGCACGTCGAATCAATTTCCCCTTTAGTGTGTATCGCAACACAACTTCCCCTTTAGCGTGCATCAACATCAAATTTCATTTAGTGTGTATCCATCAACTTCCCTTTATCACATGTTACATCAATTTCCCCGTTAGTGCGTATCACATCAACTTCCTCTTAGCGCGTATCGCATTAACTTCCCCTTTAGTGCCTATCACATCAACTTCCCTTTAGCGCCTATCGCATCACTTTCCCCTTTAGTGCCTATCACATCAACTTCCTCTTTAGCGCGTATCGCATTAACTTCCACTTTAGTGCCTATCACATCAACTTCCCTTTAGGCTATCGCATCAATTCCCCTTTAGTGCCTATCCCATCAACTTCCCCTTTAGTGTATATCACATCAAATTCACTCTTACGCGTATACAATAAACTTCCCCTTTAGTGGTATCACATAAACTTCCTTTAGCGCGTATCGCATCAACTTCCCCTTTATCGCGTATCACATAAACTTCCCCTTTAGCGCGTATCACATTAACTTGCCCTTTAGCGATATCGCATCAAATTTCATTTAGCGCCTATCGCATCAACTTCCCTTTATCGCTATCACATAAACTTCCCCTTTATCACATGTTACATCAATTTCCCCATTAGTGCCTATCACATCAACTTCCCCTTTAGCGCGTATCGCATTAACTTCCCCTTTAGTGCCTATCACATCAACTTCCACTTTAGCGCCTATCGCATCAATTTCCCCTTTAGTGCCTATCACATCAACTTCCTCTTTAGCACGTATCGCATTAACTTCCACTTTAGTGCCTATCACATCAACTTCCCCTTTAGCGCCTATCGCATCAATTTCCCCTTTAGTGCCTATCCCATCAACTTCCACTTTAGTGTGTATTGCATCAACTCCCCCTTTAGAGCGTATCGCATCAACTTCCCCTTTAGTGTATATCGCATCAACTTCCTCTTTAGCGCGTATCACATCAACTTCCCCTTTATCGTGTATCACATAAACTTCCCCTTTAGTGCGTATCACATAAACTTCCCCTCTTCCCCTTTAGCGCCTATCGCATCAATTTCCCCTTTAGTGCCTATCCCATCAACTTCCCCTTTAGTGTATATCACATCAACTTCCCCTTTATCGCGTATCACATAAACTTCCCCTTTAGTGCGTATCACATAAACTTCCCCTTTATGGTGTTTGTGATGACTGCTTTTTGAATTTTCTTTTGTTGATTTTGGTGATTGTTGTTTGTGTGTTGAGGTGTGTTTTTTTTTGTTTGATGAAACGATAGAGGAAGCGCGCCCAGCTAATTGCAGTTAACCTCCGGCTTTCTAGGTACAAGTCCGCAGCAGGGATTTCTTCAGAAGGCGGCTCGCTTGTGAGTTCAGCAAAATATGGCTATTTTGCCCGCGGCCAGGGGGTTTAAAAATTTGGAGGGGGCCACAAGACAAATATGGTAATAGCATTAAATCACTGGCTAGCGGCCAGATGATAAATTGGCTGGAGGCCACATAGAAACGTATTTGGGCTAAGGCAAAAAATATGGCTCGCGGCAGATGATTAAATTGGCGGGGCACAGACATATTGGTATAGGCAAAAATATTGGCTCGAGGCAATGTTAAATTGGCGGGGCAAAGAAATATGGTATAGGCAAAAATATGGCTCGCGGCCAGATGTTAAATTGGCGGGGCCACGAAATATGGTATAGGCAAAATATGTCTCACAGCAGGTGTTAAAGTGGCGGGGGGCCAGCAAGAAAATATGGTATAGCAAAAAAAAAAATATGGTCGCGGCCAGGGGGTAATTTGGCGGGCCACAGAAATATGGTATAGGCAAAATATGGCTTACGGCAGATGTTAAATTGGCGGGGCACAGAAATATGGTATAGGCAAAAATATGGCTCGCGGCCAGATGTAAATTGCGGGCAACAGAAATATGGTATAGGCCCAAAAAATATGGCTCGCGGCCAGGTGTTATTCATTTGTGCGGGCCACAGAAATATGGTTAGGCAAATAATATGGCCGCGGGGCCGGGTGTTAAATTGGCGAGGGCCACAGAACTCTGTTATAGGCAGCCTGAAGTATGGTTTGTGCTTTCAGGTATGGCAGTTGCTTAAAATAAAAACCGATTTCTGGTTGTTATATGTTTAAATTAAAAGCTGCGGCCTTTTTCCCACCCAATGCTGTTGTCAGTTTGTTTATTTAGTTAATTAGCAATACAGCATGCCATGCCCATGTGTGGTTTATGATTTATGAGACAATGCAATATAATCCATCTTCCCATAATGTCCGATATTGTCTCTTGGATCTCAAATAACACCTTGGGGCATATTTATAAAGAAACGATAATAGCGCAAAAAAAAATTACGCCGCCACATCGCGGCCGAGAAACTAGCCGCTACGCCGTATTTAAACAATAGGCGGAGGCGATATTCCCGCGATACCTATCGCCAGGGCCGCGATGTGACTTGCCCAGGTAATTTTAAGCCCCTTCGCGGACGTACTGTATAGATCGCAGAAGGGACTTAAAATCCCTTCGACGACGCTCCTAAGGGGAGGGGCATACGCCACCCCGCCCACACACCCCGCGGCGGCTTTTTGGCCCAACCCGCCGCCGTTCCAAGAGCCTCCAAACGTTCCCCGATCGCGGCAAATCCGGAACGGGAGGTAGGAGGCTGCGGAAGGGGCCGCAGCAGGTGTCGACAGCGACCACCGCGGCACCCCCCCCCCACCTCCCCGGGCAACCAGTTCAAGGCCCCGCCGGCCGCTCTACGGGGAGGGAAGGGAGGGAAGACAGCTGCGGATAGTGGTGGAGGCTCCCTCAAGCGGGCCTGAGAAGGCCTTTTGGGGACTAGGGGTCCGCAGCTCGAACCGGGACCCCCCCTCCCGGCCCTATAAAGGTGCCTATTTGCGGCACTGACAAGTGTCCTTGGCGGGTCCGAGCTCACAAACCGGGACCCCCAGCTGAGCCTATTCGAAAAGAGGAGGTGAGGCTTCCACGCGGGGGGTCCCCCCCCCCTCCGACCCCCCTCCACCCCGTGTTACCCACGCGGTGCTGTTACACAGGAGGAAGGCTTTAGGCCCCCCCTGCTATGGTGGGCCACTGCCTACATTACGGGCGGCGAGTCTTCTTTTCTTCCGAGTACGATCGGTCGACACGCAGCTTCCGCCGAGGCCGCCGACCATCCGAGTAGGTACCCACATTAGAGCGATGCTGTACGACGCGCGCTCTCTGCCGGCTATTTCCTTGGTTGAGTCGTTGAATGCGTGACGTCGTAGTGGAAGCTGGCCCCCCGATCAACCCCTGAAGCCCCACTCAGCCAGGTCCTGTCCGATGACCCCCGGCCCGCATCTTCACTGCGGCGTCCAGTGAGCCCTCGACTATGCCGCGGTCCTCGAGACGGAAGTCAGGGTTGGAGTGTTAGCAGCCAGCTTCCGTTCTCTTTCTTGCGTAGCCAATCTGACTTGCCTGGCAGATCGTGCGTCACAGTGCGTCGGAAAGTCCGCCCTCTTTGTATACGGTGTGCGCCGAATCCATTATCGTCGCGTTTCTTGCGTCTCTGTAAGCACCCACCATGGGTCCCCCACTCCCCTACTGTACTACTTGCCTTTCACCAGTAACCATCCGCTTTCGGATAGTCTCAGTGAGACTGCTGATTTGGTGTAATGGAAAATGCAAGCTCTTATAACTTGACATATCAGAAACGGATACTGGCTTTTGCAAACCTATCTATATTAGAGGAGTCTTTTCACGCCGCGGATGTTCAGTCGTGCCATCGCCAGTAGCGGTGGACCACGGACGCACGCAGTCAAGATAGCGGCGTCACAGGCAAGATCTGGCTCCGTCTGCAGGCCGGCCCCCCCGGGGTCGCCAGCGGGCTCAGTGGAGGGCGCCAGTGAGTTGATGATATGGCACATCCGCGACGACCGGATCGCTGGCGTGGTGTCCTGGCATATTCTTTTCTGTCCGACACAGCAAGAGTCCCGCCCACACAGGCTCTATTAATAGACGCATGAAATGAGGGGCTCCGGTTACGAGCTCGCTGGGACCCACAGTGCTAGCCAAAGGCACGTGTGCACAGTGCCGAATGAACGCGGTAGGGGTATAGCCTACGCTTCCCCCCCCTGATCGAGCAGCTGGGTGGCACTGAACCCCTGCTGATTTTTATTTATATGTTTGGATCCCTGGTTTTCGTATTTATGTAAATCTGTCCATGTTCACCTTATTGTGCTAATTTGCAATGCCTTATTATTTTGAATGGTGTTAATCAATCCGATCAGCTAACCACTGGGCACCCAATATTATTGCATTATACCTCAAAAGTTGGTGTAGTCAAGCAACTACCTGTCTTCGCCAGCTCGTGCATGAAATTTGGATGTCTTGTTCACAGATTGCCGCCCGGGCGGTTACAGGGCCGGGCGCAGGGGGATGAATGGGTTCAAGCTGACGGATGTACCCCACTACCAGCCAACCACAAGGTGTGTTACTCTGTGTTATGGTCATCGCTTTTAATGTGGCACTGTAATGGGCCTGCAAAGGCCGTTGACATAGGGCCGCGCAGATGGGGTATCCGGGTCGCTAGGCTGCGCCGTGTTCCCCCCAATGCCCACAAGGACCTTGACTCAGGGCCTCGCTGAGAGGGAGCCTCACACACCCCCAGCGGCTTTCTCATTCCCTTCCCCACTGTGCCGGTGATCGACGAATGTCGGGGCTGTCTTTTTGGATGGGGCTGTGAAGGTGATTTTGAGCGGGGTGCGATCCGCGCCGTTTATGCTTTTCGCCGTTAGCCGTTTATCTGTGAGCGCTGTTTATAAACGTGACGGTTCAACCAGATTATGCGTTATGTCGCGAAATATAGGTACTCCCTCTCGCCGCTGCGAAAGTTTCTCAACTGAACACTGTTCAGTATCACCACCCTGCTGCCACCACACCTCTGTTCCCTTCGTAATGCGCCCATATCCTAACATCCCCCTCTGCTTCCTCTCAGCTGATAGGTGATGTATTAGAATTCAGATGCGTAGACTGAGCTTGTAGGGGCACCCGCTTGTGGCCAGGTCGCATTAAATTGGATAGTGTTGTGTCCGATGTGCTAAAGCTATTGCAGGTAGCGCACCCCTAGCCACGGTGCCCACACTCTATACAATTCCCTTTAGTGCGTGGAGCACATGTGCCCGACCCACTTCATCATCTTAAGGATAGAGCTATCGGCCTGTGGTTCCCCTTACCGCATTTCATTGGATTTTACGCAGTGTGCAGAGTTCCTAGTCTCGTCCATATGTCGTTTATTTTAACACATGACGTAGATAGACTGTTACTCCACCACTCTTCTGACTGCTTAATGTCACTTCTGACAAGAGTCACATCCGCCACCTCTATAAAATCGATTGTTGTTGTACTTCTTAGCCTTAATGTGCCATCCTATGAACTCACTTGACCCTCTCCTTTCTTTTACATAGAGTTAAACCATAAAACCCTCCACAGAACAACCGAAGATTGCAAAGAATATTTTTGTGTGCTAGCCTCTAGTGGGATGCCTCGATAAGTCTCGTTGCCATGTATGCCCCCTCTGTCAGCCCGATTTTCTGTGTCACGAACCAAACTTCGTCCCCGTGTGGTGCAGGTCAGTCCTTCAACGCAGTTTAAAGGGTAGAGTGGGGAATTATCCATGTTGGATGCTAGCTCCCCGTCTTATGTTAGAGAGTCTGTTATGTAGGCGACAACCAATATTTTACCTTTTATTGTTCATTACCTTCATTCGTCTTTGGGATCAGTCCTGCCCTGGCTGCTTCTTGCGCGTGCTGTTGACCTTCTCCTGTGTGGTACGTCATTTAGCCCCATTTATGTGTTAGGGCACGATCATTTCCCTTCCTCCGGTTTGCTATCGAGAAAGTGGAGCCTTTCGGGTAGAACCATACATCTTCGTGGGAAGTCCACTGCTGTATGACATGTTTTACGGTTGGCCTGTGTATGCGCACTCGAAGTGCGGGTGTTTACCGCTATTGCGGGTTGCTTTACATGACCCAGTGAGGGCCATGTCCTCTGTCGCTAGGTTAGCTAGCTTCCTGTCTTCTTGAGCGAGTACCGCACCGTTTACGTGTTTACCGTGCAGATAGACCATATATGTCATGTGTTCCTTGTTGAGAGTCGGTTAGTGTTTAGGACACATCTTATCGGCCTGCCTCTTTTGGTTTGTTTTTGTGTCCACTAGGTAACCGTTATCCCTACGAGCCCCCCCTTCCCTTCTTCTCTGTCAGACCGGGAAGGTTAGGATAGTGCGAAGCAGAGTATCTAGTACCCCTACGTGTAGTATATACCCCCATCCTGTAGGTTACACGGATGCTTTATCTTTCTCTTCGCGGACTTTGACCCCCTCCGTTTTCAGTGTGGTCTTTTCCGGTGTTGTCACTTTCGAGTTCCGCCATCTCTGTTCAATTATAAATATGTTAATGATTTTGTACTGTCCAGTGGTTGTGCGCTTCCTCAGCTCCCCCCTCACACCCCACCGTTACCAGTATGGCACAGAGCTTTCGTTCTCCTATATGTTCATACCTCTGGCTACATAGTGTGGCACCTTGCGGCATGTTTCGAGGTGTATGTTAACAGCTTTCTGTAATACCGCCCCCAATTTTGTCTCCTGCTTCATTCACCCCCACTGCACTATAATGGGCTGTGTTGCTAAGGAAAAAATAGCGTCCTGTGTGATGCTCCCATTCGAGACTGGGGGTGAATTCCAGTGGAGTGAGTCGGAGCTAGAGTCGTGATGTGCACCTGTTTATATGTGTGCATGTGAGCCTGCGGGGGTAATGTGCCCTCGTGATGTTTATTGGGGAATTCCTCTCAAGTGTGTCACCTTGTTGTGTCAGTACCTGTGTGTGTGTACATTCCTGTGCTGTCTGCATCACTGCGCCACTGGAGTCTTCGTGCAGTCCATGAGCGGTGTGTGAATCCGCCGGCGCCATTTTATTGTCTCCTTAAGCTTTGGATTTCTCCACCTTGAGAACTTAGTTTTTTGTCCTTTGGTTTGGAATTATCCCCCCCCCCCCCGGTCAACTCCACTTGTCAGGGGTAGACTGTGTGGGATGTTCAACCATTGGATATAATTGCTGTGTAGCCTTTTTTAACACGTTGTTAGAGCATTGCTGCATGGAGCTCCCTTAGAAAGCAGCCATCTGTGTCACGTGCCTGGTCCGCCCATTGCAGGAGGATATAGATAGTGTCACACTGGGCTGCTAAGTGGCAGATGAGATTCAATGTTGATAAATGTAAGGTGATGAATTTTGGACTTAAAAATCCTTGTGCTACTTATACTATAAATTGCTCTGTGTTAAGTGAATCCCTGTTGGAAAGGGAGCTTGGAGTTTTGTTGGATAACAAATAAAGGAAGTATTATCTTGTACAAGGAGTGTTGCAAGTTACTGGTCCAGTTGACCAGGGATATTTCAATTGCCACTTGGAGCAGGAAGGAATTTTTTCCCCTTCATAATTTTTTTGCCCTCCTCTAGATCAACAAAACAGCAGGAAATGAGGATATTGCTAGATGGGTTGGACTGGATGGACATATATCTTTATCAACCTCAAATATTACAGCATATACTATACCCTTGTCAGTCCAACCTACTCAGCAATACCCACATTTCTGCTTAACTGTTGATCAGAGGAAGGCAACAAAAAAAAAACAGAAATATGAAGGGGGGGGAAATGTCTTCCTGATGCCAAGCAGCAATCGGAAATACCCACAAATTTCATGCACGAGGCTCTAAGACGAGGGTGTTGCTGAAACTACACTCTAGGTAGAATGCAATAAATGGGTGCCCAGTGGTTCTGATCTTATTTATTAAAACATCAAAATTAATAAGGCATTGCAATTAGCACAATAGAGGTGACATGGCAAGATTCACATAAATACTCACAAACCAGAGGGATCAGAAACAGTATAAATAACAATCAGCTTGTGTAGTGCCACCCCAGCTCTCAGATCATTGTAGTGGAATCTTCTACCCCGTATCTGGCAGTATGTCCCTATCTTGGGTGGTATACCCAGGACTCTAGTCCAGTGTTTTTAACCTTTCTATCTGTGGGGAACCCTTGAAACTATTTTTGTTATCTCAGGGAACCCCTACATAAGATAATATCTATTACCAGCAGAGTACCGGCCTTGCCTGTTTTTTCTAGAGATCCAACCCAAACTTGCATCCAAAATTCAACAGACCCGGACCCGCAGCTTTCTAACCAAACCTGACCCATTCAAACTCCTGTGGGTTAGCTGAGCCGCAAATCTGGTAAACTTCTGGAGGATTCAATATCACACAAACTTTACCATTAACACATATCGCACCAACTTCCATTTAAGGCATATCGCACCAACTTCCCCTTAAGGCTATCGCACCAACTTCCCTTTAGCGCATGTCACATCAACTTCTTTTAGTGTGTATCGCACCAACTTCCCCTTTGCGCGCATCACATCAACTTCTCCTTTAGTGTATATCACATCAACTTCCCCTTAGTGTGTATCGCATCAACTTCCCCTTAGTGTATATCACATCAACTTCCCCTTTAGTGTGTATCACATCAACTTCCCTTTAGTGTATATCACATAAAACTTCCCTTTAGCGCACGTCACATCAACTTCTCCCTTTAGTGTGATCACATCAACTTCCCCTTTAGTGCCTATCACATCAACTTCCCCTTTAGTGCCATCAACATCAACTTCCCTTTAGTGTGTATCGCATCAACTTCCCCTTAGCACATGTCGCATCAATTTCCCCTTTAGTGTGTATTGCACCAACTTCCCCTTTAGCGCGCATCACATCAACTTCTCCTTTAGTGTGTATCGCATAACTTCCCTTTATCATGTTGCATAAATTTCCCCTAGTGCCTATCACATCAACTTCTCTTTAGCGCGTATCGCATTAACTTCCCCTTAGTGCCTATCACATCAACTTCCCCTTTAGCGCCTATCGCATCAATTTCCCCTTAGTGCCTATCACATCAACTTCCTCTTTAGCGTATCTCATTAACTTCCCCTTTAGTGCTATCACATCAACTTCCCTTTAGCGCCTATCGCATCAATTTCCCCTTTAGTGTGTATTGCATCAACTCCCCCTTTAGAGCGTATCGCATCAACTTCCCCTTAGTAGTGTATATCACATCAACTTCCTCTTTAGCGCGTATCACATTAACTCCCCCTTTAGCATGTATTGCATCAACTTCCCTTTAGTGCCTATCACATTAATTTCCCCTTTAGCGTGCAGCATATCAACTTCCCCTTAATGCGTATCACATCAAGCACCTATTGCATCAATTTCTCCTTAGCGCATGTAGCATTAACTTCCCCTTGATGCGTCGCATCAATTTTCCCTTTAGTGCCTATCACATCAACTTCCTCTTTAGCGCGTTATAGCATTAACTTCCACTTTAGTGCCTATCACATCAACTTCCCCTTTAGCGCCTATCACATCAATTTCCCCTTTAGTGCCTATCGCATCAACTTCCCATTTAGTGTGTATTGATCAACTCCCCCTTAAAGCGTATCAGCATCAACTTCCACTTTAGTGCCATCACATCAACTTCCCCTTTAGCGCTATCACATCAATTTCCCTTTAGTGCCTAGCATCAACTTCCCATTTTGTGTGTATTGCATCAACTCCCCCTTTAAAGCGTATCGCATCAACTTCCCTTTAGAGCCTATCACATCAACTTCCCTTTAGTGTGTATTGCATCAACTCCCCCTTTAGAGCGTATCGCATCAACTTCCCCTTAGTGTATATCACATCAACTTCCTCTTTAGCGCGTATCACATCAATTCCCCTTTAGCGGCCTATTGATACAACTTCCTCTTTATCGCGTTTTTAGCATTAACTCCCCTTTATCGTGTATGGCATAACTCCCCTTAGCATGTATGCATCAACTTCCCCTTTAGTGCCTATTACATTAATTTCCCTTTAGCGTGCAGCATATCAACTTCCCTTTAATGCGTATCACATCAAGCACCTATTGCATCAAATTTTTATAACGCGTATCGCGTCAACTTTCCCTTTAACACATATTGCATAAACTTCCCCTTTAAGGCATATCTTATCAACTTCCGCTTTAGCACCTATCACATCAATTTCCTCTTAGCGCATATTGCATCAACTTCCCCTTAATGCATCGCATCAACTTCTTTAGCGCATATGGTATCAATTTTCCCTTTTAGCGCATATCGCATCAACTTCCCTTGATAAATTGGCTCAACTTTTTAAGCGCGTATTGCATCAACTTTCCATTTATCGCGTATCACATAAACTTCCCCTTTAGCGCGTATTGCATCAACTTCCCCTTTATCGCGTATCGCGTCAACTTTCCCTTTAACACATATTGCATGAACTTCCCCTTTAAGGCATATCTTATCAACTTCCGCTTAAGCGTGTATGGCATCAACTTCCCCTTTAGCGTGCAGCGCATCAACTTCCCTTATAACACGTATCGCGTCAACTTTCCCTTTAACACATATTGCATGAACTTCCCCTTTAAGGCATATCGCACCAACTTCCCCTTTAGCGCATGTCACATCAACTTCCCTTTAGTGTGTATCGCACCAACTTCCCCTTTAACGCGCATCACATCAACTTCTCCTTTAGTGTATATCCACATCAAATTCCCTTTAGGGTATATCACATCACTTCCCCTAGTGTTATATCACATCAACTTCCCCTTAGCGCACGTCACATCAACTTCTCCTTTAGTGTGTATCACATCAACTTCCCTTTAGTGCCTATCACATCAACTTCCCCTTTTGTGTGATCGCATCAACTTCCCCTTTAGCACCGTCGATCAATTTCCCCTTTAGTGTGTATCGCACCAACTTCCCCTTTAGCGTGCATCACTCAACTTCTCATTAGTGGTATCGCATCAACTTCCCTTTATCACATGTTACATCAATTTCCCCGTTAGTGCGTATCACTCAACTTCCTCTTAGCGCGTATCGCATTAACTTCCCCTTTAGTGCTATCACATCAACTTCCCCTTTAGCGCTATCGCATCACTTTCCCCTTAGTGCCTATCACATCAACTTCCTCTTTAGCGCGTATCGCATTAACTTCCACTTTAGTGCCTATCACATCAACTTCCCCTTTAGCGCTATCGCATCAATTCCCCTTTAGTGCCTCCCACAACTCCCTTTAGTGTATATCACATCCACAATTCCTTTATCGCGTATCACATAAACTTCCCCTTAGTGGCTATCACATAAACTTCCCCTTAGCGCGTATCGCATCAACTTCCCCTTTATCGCGATACACATAAACTTCCCCTTTAGCGCGTATCACATTAACTTGCCCTTTAGCGCAATATAGCATCAAATTTCCATTTAGCGCCTATCGCATCAACTTCCCTTTATCGCTATCACATAAACTTCCCCTTATCACGTTACATCAATTTCCCCATTAGTGCCTATCACATCAACTTCTCTTTAGCGCGTATCGCATTAACTTCCCCTTTAGTGCCTATCACATCACATTCACTTTAGCGCCTATCGCATCAATTTCCCCTTAGTGCCTATCACTCAACTTCCTCTTTAGCACGTATCGCATTAACTTCCACTTTAGTGCCTATCACATCAACTTCCCCTTTAGCGCCTATCGCATCAATTTCCCTTTAGTGCCTATCCATCAACTTCCACTTAGTGTGTATTGCATCAATCCCCTTAGAGCGTATCGCATCAACTTCCCCTTTAGTGTATATCGCATCAACTTCCTCTTTAGCGCGTATCACATCAACTTCCCCTTTTAGTGTATCACATAAACTTCCCTTTAGTGCGTCATCCATAAACTTCCCCTTTAGCGCGTATCGCATCATCCCCTTTACGCGTATAAAAACTTCCCCTTAGCGCGTATCACATTAACTTGCCCTTTAGCGCATATCGCATCAAATTTCCATTTAGCGCCTATCGCATCAACTTCCCCTTTATCGCTTATCACATAAACTTCCCCTTTATCACGTATAGCATCAACTTCCCCTTTATCGCGTATCACATAAACTTCCCCTTTAGCGCGTATCGCATCAACTTGCCCTTTAGCACATATCGCATCAACTTCCCCTTTAGCCCGTATTACATCAACTTCCCCTTTAGTGTGTATTACATCAACTTCCCCTTAAGCGTATATGGCATCAACTGCCCCTTTAGCTATTAGGTCAATGGATGGGCCTGGGGGGGTAATGTGCCCTCGTGAGTTATTGGGGAATTCCTCTCAAGGGTGTCCACCTTGTTGGTGTCAGTACCTGTCTGTGTACATTCCATGCTGTCTGCATCACTGCCACTGGAGTCTTTCCGTGCACAGTCCATGAGCGGTGTGTGAATCCGCCGGGCCATTTTGGATTTCTCCACCTTTGAAGAACTTAGTTTTTTGTCCTTTGGGTTTGGAATTATCCCCCCCCCCCCCGGTCAACTCCACTTGTCAGGTAGACTGTGGGGATGTTCAACCATTGGATATAATTGCTGTGTAGCCTTTTTTTAACACGTTGTTAGAGCATTGCTGCATGGAGCTCCCTTAGAAAGCAGCCATCTGTGTCACGTGCCTGGCTCCGCCCATTGCAGGAGGATCTAGATAGATTGTCACACTGGGCTGCTAAGTGGCAGATGAGATTCAATGTTGATAAATGTAAGGTGATGAATTTTGGACTTAAAAATCCTTGTGCTACTTATACTATAAATGGCTCTGTGTTAAGTGAATCCCTGTTGGAAAGGGAGCTTGGAGTTTTGTTGGATAACAAACTTAAAGGAAGTATATCTTGTACAAGGAGTGTTGCAAGTTACTGGTCCAGTTGATCCAGGGATATTTCCAATTGCCACTTGGAGTCAGGAAGGAATTTTTTCCCTTCATAATTTTTTTGCCCTCCTCTAGATCAACAAAACAGCAGGAAATGAGGATATTGCTAGATGGGTTGGACTGGATGGACAATATCTTTATCAACCTCAAATATTACAGCACTATACTTACCCTTGTCAGTCCAACCTACTCAGCAATACCCACATTTCCTGCTTAACTGTTGATCATCAGAGGAAGGCAACAAAAAAAAAACAGAAATATGAAGGGGGGGAAATGTCTTTCCTGATGCCAAGCAGCAATCGGAAATACCCACAAATTCATGCACGAGGCTCTAAGACGAGGGTGTTGCTGAATACCACTCTAGGTAGAATGCAATAAATGGGTGCCCAGTGGTTCTGATCTTATTTATTAAACACATCAAAATAATAAGGCATTGCAATTAGCACAATAGAGGTGACATGGCACAGATATCACATAAATACTCACAAACCAGAGGGATCAGAAAACAGTATAAATAACAATCAGCTGTGTTAGTGCCACCCCAGCTCTCAGATCATTGTAGTGGAATCTTCTACCCCGTATCTGGCAGTATGTCCCTACTTGGGTGGTATACCCAGGACTCTAGTCCAGTGTTTTTAACCTTTCTATCTGTGGGGAACCCTTGAAACTATTTTTGTATCTCAGGGAACCCCTACATAAGATAATTATCTATACCAGCAGAGTACCGGCCTTGCCTGTTTTTTCTAGAGATCCAACCCAAACTTGCATCCAAAATTCAACAGACCCGGACCCGCAGCTTTTAACCAAACCTGACCCATTCAAACTCCCTGTGGGTTAGCTGAGCCGCAAATCTGGTAAATTCTGGAGGATTCAATATCACACAAAACTTACCATTAACACATATCGCACCAACTTCCATTTAAGGCATATCGCACCAACTTCCCCTTTAAGGCATATCGCACCAACTTCCCCTTTAGCGCATGTCACATCAACTTCTCTTTAGTGTGTGTATCGCACCAACTTCCCCTTAGCGCGCATCACATCAACTTCTCCTTTAGTGTATATCACATCAACTTCCCCTTTAGTGTGTATCGCATCAACTTCCCCTTTAGTGTATATCACATCAACTTCCCCTTTAGTGGTATCACATCAACTTCCCCTTTAGTGTATATCACATAAACTATCCCCTTTAGCGCACGTCACATCAATTATCCTTTAGTGTGATATCACATCAACTCCCCTTGTGCCATCACATCAACTCCCCTTAGTGCCTATCACATCAACTTCCCCTTTAGTGTGTATCGCATCAACTTCCCCTTAGCACATGTCGCATCAATTTCCCTTTAGTGTGTATTGCCACCAACTTCCCCTTTAGCCGCATCACATCAACTTTCCTTTAGTGTGTATCGCATCAACTTCCCCTTTATACAGTTGCATAAATTTCCCCATTAGTGCCTATCACATCAACTTCCTCTTTAGCGCGTTATCGCATTAACTTCCCCTTTAGTGCCTATCACATCAACTTCCCCTTTAGCGCCTATCGCATCAATTTCCCCTTAGTGCTATCACATCAACTTCCTCTTAGCGCGTATCTCATTAACTTCCCTTTAGTGCCTATACACATCAACTTCCCTTTAGCGCCTATCGCATCAATTTCCCCTTTAGTGTGTATTGCATCAACTCCCCCTTTAGAGCGTATCGCATCAACTTCCCCTTTAGTGTATATCACATCAACTTCCTCTTTAGCGCGTATCACATTAACTCCCCCTTTAGCATGTATTGCATCAACTTCCCCTTTAGTGCCTATCACATTAATTTCCCTTTAGCGTGCAGCATATCAACTTCCCCTTAATGCGTATCACATCAAGCACCTATTGCATCAATTTCTCCTTAGCGCATGTAGCATTAACTTCCCCTTGATGCGTCGCATCAATTTCCCCTTTAGTGCCTATCACATCAACTTCCTCTTTAGCGCTCTATAGCATTAACTTCCACTTTAGTGCCTATCACATCAACTTCCCCTTTAGCGCCTATTCACATCATTTCCTAGTGCCTATCGCATCAACTTCCCATTTAGTGTGATTGCATCAACTCCCCCTTTAAAGCGTATCGCATCAACTTCCACTTTAGTGCCTATCACATCAACTTCCCCTTTAGCGCCTATCACATCAATTTCCCCTTTAGTGCCTATCGCATCAACTTCCCATTTTGTGTGTATTGCATCAACTCCCCCTTTAAAGCGTATCGCATCAACTTCCCCTTTAGAGCCTATCACATCAACTTCCCTTTAGTGTGTATTGCATCAACTCCCCCTTTAGAGCGTATCGCATCAAATTCCCCTTTAGTGTATATCACATTCAACTTCCTCTTTAGCGCGTATCACATCAACTTCCCCTTTAGCGGCCTATTGATACAACTTCCTCTTTATCGCGTTATAGCATTAACTCCCCTTTATCGTGTATGGCATTAACTCCCCTTTAGCATGTATTGCATCAACTTCCCCTTTAGTGCCTATTACATTAATTTCCCCTTAGCGTGCAGCATATCAACTTCCCCTTTAATGCGTATCACATCAAGCACCTATTGCATCAATATTCTTTAAACGCGTATCGCGTCAACTTTCCCTTTAACACATATTGCATAAACTTCCCCTTTAAGGCATATCTTACAACTTCCGCTTTAGCACCTACCATCAATTTCCTCTTAGCGCATATTGCATCAACTTCCCCTTAATGCATCGCATCAACTTCTTTAGCGCATATGGTATCAATTTTCCCTTTTAGCGCATATCGCATCAACTTCCCCTTGATAAATTGGCTCAACTTTTTAAGCGCGTATTGCATCAACTTTCCATTTATCGCGTATCACATAAACTTCCCCTTTAGCGCGTATTGCATCAACTTCCCCTTATACGCGTATCGCGTCAACTTTCCCTTTAACACATATTGCATGAACTTCCCTTTAAGGCATATTTTATCAACTTCCGCTTAAGCGTGTATGGCATCAACTTCCCCTTTAGCGTGCAGCGCATCAACTTCCCTTATAACACGTATCGCGTCAACTTTCCCTTTAACACAATATTGCATGAACTTCCCCTTTAAGGCATATCGCACCAACTTCCCCTTTAGCGCATGTCACATCAACTTCCTTTAGTGTGTATCGCACCAACTTCCCCTTAACGCGCATCACATCAACTTCTCCTTTAGTGTATATCACAATCAACTTCCCCTTAGTGTAATCACATCAACTTCCCCTAGTGTATATCACATCAATTCCCCTTAGCGCACGTCACATCAACTTCTCCTTTAGTGTGTATCACATCAACTTCCCCTTTAGTGCCTATCCATTCAACTCCCTTTAGTGTGTATCGCATCAACTTCCCCTTTAGCACGTCGATCAATTTCCCCTTTAGTGTGTATCGCACACCAACTTCCCCTTTAGCGTGCATCACATCAAACTTCTCATTTAGTGTGTATCGCATCAACTTCCCTTTATCACATGTTACATCAATTTCCCCGTTAGTGCGTATCACATCAACTTCCTCTTAGCGCGTATCGCATTAACTTCCCCTTTAGTGCCTATCACATCAACTTCCCCTTTAGCGCCTATCGCATCACTTTCCCCTTAGTGCCTATCACATCAACTTCCTCTTTAGCGCGTATCGCATTAACTTCCACTTTAGTGCCTATCACATCAACTTCCCCTTTAGCGCCTATCGCATCAATTTCCCCTTTAGTGCCTATCCCATCAACTTCCCCTTTAGTGTATATCACATCAACTTCCCTTTACGCGTATCAATAAACTTCCCCTTTAGTGCGTATCACATAAACTTCCCTTTAGCGCGTATCGCATCAACTTCCCCTTTATCGCGTATACATAAACTTCCCCTTTAGCGCGTATCACATTAACTTGCCCTTTAGCGTATCGCATCAAATTTCCATTTAGCGCCTATCGCATCAACTTCCCTTTATCGCTATCACATAAACTTCCCCTTTATCACATGTTACATCAATTTCCCCATTAGTGCCTATCACATCAACTTCTCTTTAGCGCGTATGCATTAACTTCCCCTTTAGTGCCTATCACATCACTTCCATTTAGCGCCTATCGCATCAATTTCCCCTTTAGTGCCTATCACATCAACTTCCTCTTTAGCACGTATCGCATTAACTTCCACTTTAGTGCCTATCACATCAACTTCCCCTTTAGCGCCTATCGCATCAATTCCCCTTTAGTGCCTATCCCATCAACTTCCACTTTAGTGTGTATTGCATCAATCCCCTTTAGAGCGTATCGCATCAACTTCCCCTTTAGTGTATATCGCATCAACTTCCTCTTTAGCGCGTATCACATCAACTTCCCCTTTATCGTGTATCACATAAACTTCCCCTTTAGTGGTATCCATAAACTTCCCCTTTAGCGCGTATCGCATCAACTTCCCCTTTATCGCGTATCACATAAACTTCCCCTTTAGCGCGTATCACATTAACTTGCCCTTTAGCGCATATCGCATCAATTCATTTAGCGCCTATCGCCATCAACTTCCCCTTTATCGCTTATCACATAAATTCCCCTTTATCACGTATAGCATCAACTTCCCTTTATCGCGTATCACATAAACTTCCCCTTAGCGCGTATCGCATAACTTGCCCTTTAGCACATATCGCATCAACTTCCCCTTTAGCCAGGATACATCAACTTCCCCTTAAGCGTATATGGCATCAACTGCCCCTTTAGCGTGCAGTGTATCAACGTCCCTTGTAGCGTGCATCGCATCAACCTCCCATTTAACTCATATTGCATGAACTTCCCCTTTAACGCATATGGTATCAACTTCCCCTTTAGCGC
>JAACNH010001064.1:0-49924 GCA_019447015.1 Hymenochirus boettgeri | reverse complement strand
ATGAACTTCCCCTTTAACGCATATGGTATCAACTTCCCCTTTAGCGCCTATCGCATCAATTTCCCCTTTAGTGCCTATCACATCAACTTCCCCTTTAGTGCCTATCGCATCAACTTCCCCTTTAATGCATATTGCATGAACTTCCCCTTTAACGTGTATCGCATCAACTACCCCTTTAGCAACTATTGCATAAATTTCCCCTTTAGCGCATATCACATCAACTTCCCCTTAAGCGTATATGGCATCAACTGCCCCTTTAGCGAAAGAGGTATAGACAGAAATAAGAGATAAACATAACGACAACGAGGAACAGAATAGAAGTCAGTAAGTAAGAGAACGAGATAGAAGAAAGAGATAGATAGATAAAGATTATATGATGAGAGGAAAACAAATAATGAGAGATAGAAAATATAAAGGGCAGAGAGAAAAAATAATATAATAATAAATATAATAAAATAAATATAATAATATAAAGATGAATATTACAGATATACCATGACCTGGATGGATGAATATTACAGATATACCATGACCTGGATGGATGAATATTACAGATATACTATGACCTGGATGAATGAATATTACAGATATACCGTGACCTGGATGGATGAATATTACAGATATACCGTGACCTGGATGGATGAATATTACAGATATACCATGACCTGGATGGATGAGAACCTTCACAAGCGTATAATTTGTGCTTCGATAATTTCTTCTGGTATTTCATTGTTATAGATTACTTCATTGAACCATTTTTGTAGATAAGGGGTTAATTCTGTGGAAAACATTTTGTAATAGAGGGTAAGGTAGCCATCCGGTCCTGGTGCTTTATGCAAAGGCATTTTGTTGATGACTTCATTTATTTAACTGGTTTCTATGGGTTAGTTCAATTGGGCTAAAGCTAATTCAGAGATCACCGGTAGTGTTAAATTTTGTAGGAAGACATCAATTTTTGTGTAGTAGGTTCCGTTGTGTTTTCGTATTTTGTAATGTTATAGAGCTTCGAGTAAAAGTCCCTAAAGGCTCGGGTAATATCACGTGGGTTTATATGTCTGTTACTGTTGTGTAATAGGTACGGTATTCAAGATTTTGCATCCCTTGCTTTTAATTTGCGAGTAGTTTATTGGCCTTCAAACACAGACAAAATATCGAGCAGCGCACACCGGTATATCAAAGGCTGCAGTCGCTGTAGTTTTCAAATGTATTCAAACATCATTAAAAAGGTATGTACATAGTAAAGAACGTGGCCTCATGCATTTCAAGCCATAGGCTCTTACTCATAGGCTAACCCTGAGATGCCATTGTCTTCCTTATTGAGCCAGTGCATGCCACACCCTTGATCTGCCCCCAAACTTGTGTGCCGTACGGAGCAGGGGTGAGGCGCACCTGAAACCAGTTTACTGGCCTTGTTGCCTTTCCTGTAAAAGTTTGCCCCCCAGCGCCTGGTGAGGCGTTCAAATTCGTATAAATTTACGGTGTGTAGACCTTGTCTCAATTTTTTAAGTCTGGTTTTAGTTGTATCGTCTTGTGTTGCTTGGTTTTGTTTTTCCAATTGGTGGATGCTTTCGATTATAGCTAGCTGTTGAGCTTGTCTTATTATTTTTGCGGATGATGATTCTTTTATTAATACTCCCGTCATGAAGGCTTTATGGGTCTGCCATAAGATTGTGTTTTAAATCTCCCCATTGTCATTAAACTAATTTTCGCTTGTTTGTCCGGATTGGTTAGAAGAGAGGGATTAAGTCAGCACATTCTTTGGGTTACTAGATGGTCATTTGTATCTAGTGTAATTAATAAATGACCATGATCTGACCATAGTGGTGGATCTATCTTAGCTTCTATTACCTGTTGGAGGGTCCATTTATCAGTCCAGCACATATGTAATCTGGAATATGAGTTATGGACATTTGAGTAGTAAGTAAAAGAACCCTTCTTTATGTAGCATGGTAAATGCTGTGGAGAATCGAGTCCTTCTAGTACTAGTAGTATCCCATTGACTATCTGGTACAGCATTGTAGTTACCACACATTATGATATTATTGCATTTCATATGTGTTATTTCCCTCTTTATTTTATCTAAGAACGGTATTAAACGTACAGGTGGAGCATATATATTAACCAGAATGGTGGGAGAGCAGGGGTTAACACTGGGATCCCTCATGGGCTTGGTTGCTGGGGCGACCATGTTTGTATCCTTGGGACAGGGAGAATAGAGTATGATTGGTGGAACAATGGTTACCGGGCAAAGGAAAGAGACAGAGGTGTTCATTGGCTAAATAGGATGGCTAAGGCATGATGGGAGAGGAGGGGCTATGAAAAAAAAGATAGGAGCGCGCCATATTTCAGTTAACCTCAGCTTTTCTGAACAGCAGCAGAGTCTTCAAAGGCCGGACTCCTCTGGTCAGCAAAATAGGCTCCGGGCCAGGTGGTTTTTTAAATGGAGGGCCACAGAAAAGGTATAGGCAAAAATATGGCTCGCGGCCAAGATGATAATTGGCGGGGCCCACAGAAATATGGTATTTAGGCCAAAAAAATATGGCTCGCGGCACCAGATGATAAATTGGCGGAGCCCACAGAAATAGGGTATAGGCAAAAAATATGGCTCGCGGCCAGATGTTAAATTGGCGGTGGACACAGAAATTGTATAGGCAAACATAGGCTCGAGGCCCGATGTTATTAAAATGGGCGGTCGGCCACAGAAAGAAATATGGTATAGGCAAAAATATGTCTCACAGCAGGTGTTAAATGGCGGGGCCCCAGAAATATGGTATAGGCAAAAAAAATATGGCTCGCGGCCAAGGTGTTAAATTTGGCGGGGGGCCACAGAAATTGGATATATAGGAAAAATATGGACTTAAGGCCAGATGTAATTGGCGGGCCACAGAGAAATATGGTATAGGCCAAAATATGGCTTCGCGGCCAATGTTAAATTGGCGGGGGCCACAGAAAGTTTTATGGTATAGGCAAAATATGGCTCGCGGCATGGTGTTTAAATTGGCGGGGCACCAGAAATATGGTATAGGCAAAAAATATGGCTCGCGGTCCGGGTGTGTTAATTGGCGGGGCCACAGAAATATGTTATAGGGCAGCCTGAAGTAGGTTTTTGCTTCAGGTATGGCCAGTTGCTGAAATAAAACGTATTTCTGGTTTGTTATATGTTTAAATAAAATAGATGCGGCATTTTTCCCACCCATGCTGTTGTCAGTTGTTTATTTGTTAATTAGCAATACAGGCATGCATGCCCATGTGTGGTTTATGATTTATGAGACAATGCCAAGTAATCCATCTCCCATAATGTAGATATTGCTCTTGGATCTAAATAAACCTTGGGGCATATGATAAAGAAACGATAATAGCGGCAAAAAAAAATTACCGCCGCACATAGCGGCCGAGAAAATAGCGCTATAGCCCCGTCGTTTATTTATAATGGCGAGCGGCCTATTCAAGCGATACAATCGCGGCCCGCGATGTGCTGCAGTAATTTTAAGCCCCTTGCGGCGATACTGTTATAGTTATAGTATTCGCCACGAAGTGACTTAAATCCTTCCCGACGCCGCTCCAAAGGGGGGCGGGGCATAAGCCCACCCCCCACACATCCCCGCGGCGGCAGGCCACCCGCCGCAGTTCCCAGCCGGCCCCTCAAACCCTTCTCCCCCTAGCGGCAATCTCGGAAACGGGAGGCTAGGAGGGGATGCCGGGAAGGGCCGCAGGAGGTGGTCGCGACACCCGCCGCGCAACCCCCTCACGGCAACCCCTCCAAGCCCCGCCCCGGCCGCCCCGGGGAGGGGAAGGGCGGGAGCCGCGGAGGAGTGGTGGCGGCTCCCTCCAGAGGGGCAGAGAGGCCTTTTGGGGCTTAGGGGGTCCCGCAGACGAAACCGGGAACCCCCCCTCCCCGGCCTTATAAGGGCCCTTGAGGCATGGACAAGTGCCTTTGGCGGGGGTCCCGCAGCCAAACAGGGACCCCCAGTGACGGCTTTAAAAGAGCCCTTGGCGGGCGTCCTCTTATTCCAGCCCGGCGAACAGCCTCAGCCGAGGCCGCCCGACCCCCGAGAGGGACCCACGAGGCCGAATGTTGCCGCGCGTCTTGATCAGACGCGACGTCTTAGGGCTGGGCGACACAAACCCACTTCCAGCGTCGCCGATGCCAGGCGACTCACTGCGGCCGCCAAGTGAGCATGCCTGGCACCGCCGGCCTAGCGGAGCCGATGTTGCCAGCCGCTTCTTTTCTTCTTTCTGCAGCCATCTACTGCGATGGCATCTGAGTTCCGCGGCGAAAGCTCCTCTTATATAGGTTTGCAGAAATCCAATCCGTTTCTGAGTGGTCAATTTTTTATCCTTGCTTTACATTAACCCAATCAGATTTCTGGAAGTTGAAAGCTGATTGGTTAATGTAAAGCAAGTATTATAAAAATGACCAATCAGAAACGGATTATGGATTTCTGCAAACCTATATAAAGAGGGCTTTCCGCCGCGGAACTAGATGCCATCGCAGTAGTAGGATGGCTGAAGAAAGAAGAAGAAAGACGCGGCTGGCAACATCGGCTCGCTGTGGGCGGCGTTTGCCAGGGGGAGCACTGGTAGGACAGCAGTGAGCTGCTGGCAATGCGGCGACTGAGTGGGTTGGTGTCGCCAGGCCCGAAGGACGTCGCCCAAGGGCGCTGTTAATAGCAGCCCACACTGGGGTCCCGCGCTTCGAGCTGAGGGACCACCGCCAAAGGCCGTTTTTCAGTGCCGCCAAGGCACTGTCAGGAAGCCAAGGCAAAGGCATACAAGGGCGGGGAGGGGGTCGGTTTCCAGCTCGCGGGACCCCTAATCCCCAAAGGGCTCTTGTTAGAGCCGCAAGGGCACTTGACGTGCCGAAAAAGGACTACAAGGGCCGGGGAGGGGGAAGTCCGGTCGGATGCCTGGTACCCCCTCAAGCCAAAGGCCGTTTGTATCCTTGGGACAGGGAGAATAGAGTATGATTGGTGGACAATGGTTACCGGGCAAAGGTAAGAAGACAGAGGTGTTCTATTGGCTAAATAGGATGGCAAGGCATGATGGGAGAGGAGGGGCTATGAAAGATAGGAGCGCGCCATATTCAGTTACCTCAGCTTTCTGAACAGCAGCAGAGTCTTCAAAGGCGGCTCCTCTGGTCAGCAAAAATATGGCTCGCGGCCAGGTGTTAAATTGGCGGGCCACAGAAATATGGTATAGGCAAAAATATGGCTTACGGCCAGATGTTAAATTGGCGGGGCCACAGAAATATGGTATAGGCAAAAATATGGCTCGCGGCCAGGTGTTAAATTGGCGGGGCCACAGAAATATGGTATAGGCAAAAATATGGCTCGCGGCCAGGTGTTAAATTTGGCGGGGGGCCACAGAAATTGGATATATAGGAAAAATATGGACTTAAGGCCAGATGTAATTGGCGGGCCACAGAGAAATATGGTATAGGCCAAAATATGGCTTCGCGGCCAATGTTAAATTGGCGGGGGCCACAGAAAGTTTTATGGTATAGGCAAAATATGGCTCGCGGCATGGTGTTTAAATTGGCGGGGCACCAGAAATATGGTATAGGCAAAAAATATGGCTCGCGGTCCGGGTGTGTTAATTGGCGGGGCCACAGAAATATGTTATAGGGCAGCCTGAAGTAGGTTTTTGCTTCAGGTATGGCCAGTTGCTGAAATAAAACGTATTTCTGGTTTGTTATATGTTTAAATAAAATAGATGCGGCATTTTTCCCACCCATGCTGTTGTCAGTTGTTTATTTGTTAATTAGCAATACAGGCATGCATGCCCATGTGTGGTTTATGATTTATGAGACAATGCCAAGTAATCCATCTCCCATAATGTAGATATTGCTCTTGGATCTAAATAAACCTTGGGGCATATGATAAAGAAACGATAATAGCGGCAAAAAAAAATTACCGCCGCACATAGCGGCCGAGAAAATAGCGCTATAGCCCCGTCGTTTATTTATAATGGCGAGCGGCCTATTCAAGCGATACAATCGCGGCCCGCGATGTGCTGCAGTAATTTTAAGCCCCTTGCGGCGATACTGTTATAGTTATAGTATTCGCCACGAAGTGACTTAAATCCTTCCCGACGCCGCTCCAAAGGGGGGCGGGGCATAAGCCCACCCCCCACACATCCCCGCGGCGGCAGGCCACCCGCCGCAGTTCCCAGCCGGCCCCTCAAACCCTTCTCCCCCTAGCGGCAATCTCGGAAACGGGAGGCTAGGAGGGGATGCCGGGAAGGGCCGCAGGAGGTGGTCGCGACACCCGCCGCGCAACCCCCTCACGGCAACCCCTCCAAGCCCCGCCCCGGCCGCCCCGGGGAGGGGAAGGGCGGGAGCCGCGGAGGAGTGGTGGCGGCTCCCTCCAGAGGGGCAGAGAGGCCTTTTGGGGCTTAGGGGGTCCCGCAGACGAAACCGGGAACCCCCCCTCCCCGGCCTTATAAGGGCCCTTGCGGCATGACAAGTGCCCTTTGGCGGGGGTCCCGCAGCTCAAACGGACCCCAGTGCGGCTCTTAAAAGAGCCCTTGGGCGGCGTCTCTCTTCTTCCGAGTCCCGGCGACACCAGCTCCAGCCGAGGCCGCGACCCCCGAGAGGTACCCACGAGGCCGATGTTGCCGGCGTCTTGATCCGAGAGCGACGTCTTCGGGATGGGCGACACAAACCCACTCAGGTCGCCGATGCCAGGCAGACTCACTGCGGCCGCCAGTGAGCCTGATGGCACCGCCGGCCTCAGCGGAGCCGATGTTGCCAGCCGCTTCTTTTCTCTTTCTCAGCCATCTACTGCGATGGCATCTGAGTTCCGCGGCGGAAAGCCTCCTCTTTATATAGGTTTGCAGAAATCCATAATCCGTTTCTGAGTGGTCAATTTTTTAATACCTTGCTTTACATTAACCAATCAGATTTCTGGAAGTTGAAATGATGGTTAATGTAAAGCAAGTATTATAAAAATGACCAATCAGAAACGGATTATGGATTTCTGCAAACCTATATAAAGAGGAGCTTTCCGCCGCGGAACTAGATGCCATCGCAGTAGTAGGATGGCTGAAGAAAGAAGAAAGAAGCGGCTGGCAACATCGGCTCCGCTGAGGCCGGCGGTGCCAGCGGGCTCACTGTCGGCCGCAGTGAGTCTGCCTGGCATCGGCGACCTGAGTGGGGTTGGTGTCGCCAGCCCGAAGACGTCGCCCAAGGGCTCTTTTAATAGCCGCACACTGGGGGTCCCGGTTCGAGCTGCGGGACCCCCGCCAAAGGCACTTGTCAGTGCCGCAAGGGCACTTGTCAGTGCCGCAAGGGCCCTTACAAGGGCCGGGGAGGGGGTCCTGTTTCCAGCTGCGGGACCCCTAAGCCCCAAAGGGCTCTTGTTAGAGCCGCAAGGGCACTTGTAAGTGCCGCAAAGGCCCTTACAAGGGCCGGGGAGGGGGAGTCCCGGTTCGAGCTGCGGTACCCCCTAAGCCCCAAAAGGCCCTTCTCAGGGCCTCGCTGGAGGGAGCCTCCACCCCCCCAGCGGCTCCCTCCCTTCCCCTCCCCGGGAGCGGCCGGGGGCTTGGAGGGGTTGCCGGGGAGGGGGTGCGAGGCGTTAACTTTTCGCGGCCGTTTTCGGACTTTTATAAATCGCGGTAAACACGATTTATGCGTTAATGTCCGCGAAAACGGCCGCGAAAAGTTAACGAACCTTTATAAATATGCCCCCTTGTCTCTAATGGCAATTAACACTCCCCTCTGCTTCCTCTCAGCTGATGAGAAGAACAGATGGTGAAAGCTTTTGTTAGTGCACTTTGGTGTATTATTAACTTGGAAGTGGGTCTCTTGGATAAACAGTATATCTGCATTGTATTGCAATGCAGGTTTCCACATTAACAATCTTTAGTAAGGAGAATTCAAACCTTTAACATTTAAGGAAAGTAGTCTGATTCCCATTACATTTTTGGATTTACAGTTATAGTTCCTTCTGTCCATATGCATTTATATTTAACTGAAGAGTTAGATGTTATAATCTATCTGAAAATTCTTTGCAAGATTAATTCTATACCTTATAAAATTTGCTTGTTGTTGTACTTTAGGCATTAATGTGCCAATCCTATAACCAATTCTGAACATTTTACATTAGAGTTAAAAATAAACCTCAAAGGAAAAGAAGATGAAAGAATATTTTTGTGTTAGCATATTAGTGTATGCTAGAGTCTCGTTGCAATGTGTCAAATGATCTGAGAACCAATTTCCCATATGTGGGGGCGTCTTCAGATAAAAGGGTTTGGGGAATATTCATGTCTAGCTAGATTTATGTTAGAGAGTCTGTATTAGGCAATCAAATTTAAATTTTCTTGTTCTTACTCATTCCTTTGGGATAGTATGTGGTGTTTTCTTGGGTGCTTGACCTTTATCTGTGTTGGAGTCATTTAGGCCCCATTAGGTTAGGCGATCATTTCCTTCCTCTAGGTTTGATATCGAGAAAGTGGAGCCTTTGTGTAGAACCAAAATCTTTGTGGGGAAGCACAATCTGTATGGAATTTTATGTTGGCGTAGTATCGAAGTGATGGGTGTTAAATCCTCGCGTTGTAACATCACCAGTGGGGAAAGATCTGCATAAAGTTGTAGATCCTGATATGGAGTAAGAAAAGTTTTTTGCTTACGTGCAGATGTCATAATCATGTTCCTTGTTGAGAAGTCTGTTAGTTGTATTAGGACATCTCTAGGTGCCTCTTTTGGTGCCTTTCTGGATTTAGGTATACAATATAGAGTTATTCTTCCAGAAGTGGAGGTAGGAGTTTCAGAGAGTAATTTAGTATAGTGTAGTATATAATCCTTTAGGTCATGTGTTTTAACTTCCTCTGGGATTCCCCTTACTTTCAAGTTGTTTTTCCGGTTTGTACTTTCGAGTTCTGCCACTCTGTTCAATAAAAATGTAAGATTATAATCCACTGGTTTGTAGTAATCTGTTAAATCGTTATGTGCCGAGATTCTAGTTTCATTATGGTCTACCCTGGCTCCCAGTGTGTCAATTGATGTTTGCAGAGTATTAACAGTTTCTGTTATATCCTTACATATGGCTGTTTTAAAGGAAACAAATAGTTGTGTGATTGCTCCCATTGAGACTGGGGGTTCTTCCTGGGGAGTCATTAGGTCAATGGACTGGGCCTGGGGGGGTAATGTGCCCTCGTGAGTTATTGGGGAATTCCTCTCAAGGGTGTCCACCTTGTTGGTGTCAGTACCTGTCTGTGTACATTCCATGCTGTCTGCATCACTGCCACTGGAGTCTTTCCGTGCAGTCCATGAGCGGTGTGTGAATCCGCCGGCGCCATTTTGGATTTCTCCACCTTTGAAGAACTTAGTTTTTTTGTCCTTTGGTTTGGAATTATCCCCCCCCCCCCCGGTCAACTCCACTTGTCAGGTAGACTGTGTGGGATGTTCACCATTGGATATAATTGCTGTGTAGCCTTTTTTAACACGTTGTTAGAGCATTGCTGCATGGAGCTCCCTTAGAAAGCAGCCATCTGTGTCACGTGCCTGGCTCCGCCCATTGCAGGAGGATCTAGATAGATTGTCACACTGGGCTGCTAAGTGGCAGATGAGATTCAATGTTGATAAATGTAAGGTGATGAATTTTGGACTTAAAAATCCTTGTGCTACTTATACTATAAATGGCTCTGTGTTAAGTGAATCCCTGTTGGAAAGGGAGCTTGGAGTTTTGTTGGATAACAAACTTAAAGGAAGTATTATCTTGTACAAGGAGTGTTGCAAGTTACTGGTCCAGTTGATCCAGGGATATTTCCAATTGCCACTTGGAGTCAGGAAGGAATTTTTTCCCCTTCATAATTTTTTTGCCCTCCTCTAGATCAACAAAACAGCAGGAAATGAGGATATTGCTAGATGGGTTGGACTGGATGGACATATATCTTTATTCAACCTCAAATATTACAGCACTATACTATACCCCTTGTCAGTCCAACCTACTCAGCAATACCCACATTTCCTGCTTAACTGTTGATCCAGAGGAAGGCAACAAAAAAAAAACAGAAATATGAAGGGGGGGAAATGTCTTTCCTGATGCCAAGCAGCAATCGGAAATACCCCAAATTTCATGCACGAGGCTCTAAGACGAGGGTGTTGCTGAACTACCACTCTAGGTAGAATGCAATAAATGGGTGCCCAGTGGTTCTTGATCTTATTTATTAACACATCAAAATTAATAAGGCATTGCAATTAGCACAATAGAGGTGACATGGCACAGATATCACATAAATACTCACAAACCAGAGGGATCAGAAACAGTATAAATAACAATCAGCTTGTTAGTGCCACCCCAGCTCTCAGATCATTGTAGTGGAATCTTCTACCCCTGTATCTGGCAGTATGTCCCTATTCTTGGGTGGTATACCCAGGACTCTAGTCCAGTGTTTTTAACCTTTCTATCTGTGGGGAACCCTTGAAACTATTTTTGTATCTCAGGGAACCCCTACATAAGATAATTATCTATTACCAGCAGAGTACCCGGCCTTGCCTGTTTTTTCTAGAGATCCAACCCAAACTTGCATCCAAAATTCAACAGACCCGGACCCGCAGCTTTCTAACCAAACCTGACCCATTCAAACTCCCTGTGGGTTAGCTGAGCCGCAAATCTGGTAAACTTCTGGAGGATTCAATATCACACAAACTTTACCATTAACACATATCGCACCAACTTCCATTTAAGGCATATCGCACCAACTTCCCCTTTAAGGCATATCGCACCAACTTCCCCTTTAGCGCATGTCACATCAACTTCTCTTTAGTGTGTATCGCACCAACTTCCCCTTTAGCGCGCATCACATCAACTTCTCCTTTAGTGTATATCACATCAACTTCCCCTTTAGTGTGTATCGCATCAACTTCCCCTTTAGTGTATATCACATCAACTTCCCCTTTAGTGTGTATCACATCAACTTCCCCTTTAGTGTATATCACATAAACTTCCCCTTTAGCGCACGTCACATCAACTTCTCCTTTAGTGTGTATCACATCAACTTCCCCTTTAGTGCCTATCACATCAACTTCCCCTTTAGTGTGTATCGCATCAACTTCCCCTTTAGCACATGTCGCATCAATTTCCCCTTTAGTGTGTATTGCACCAACTTCCCCTTTAGCGCGCATCACATCAACTTCTCCTTTAGTGTGTATCGCATCAACTTCCCCTTTATCACATGTTGCATAAATTTCCCCATTAGTGCCTATCACATCAACTTCCTCTTTAGCGCGTATATTAGGTCAATGGACTGGGCCTGGGGGGGTAATGTGCCCTCGTGAGTTATTGGGGAATTCCTCTCAAGGGTGTCCACCTTGTTGGTGTCAGTACCTGTCTGTGTACATTCCATGCTGTCTGCATCACTGCCACTGGAGTCTTTCCGTGCACAGTCCATGAGCGGTGTGTGAATCCGCCGGGCCATTTTGGATTTCTCCACCTTTGAAGAACTTAGTTTTTGTCCTTTGGGTTTGGAATTATCCCCCCCCCCCCCGGTCAACTCCACTTGTCAGGTAGACTGTGGGGATGTTCACCATTGGATATAATTGCTGTGTAGCCTTTTTTTAACACGTTGTTAGAGCATTGCTGCATGGAGCTCCCTTAGAAAGCAGCCATCTGTGTCACGTGCCTGGTCCGCCCATTGCAGGAGGATCTAGATAGATTGTCACACTGGGCTGCTAAGTGGCAGATGAGATTCAATGTTGATAAATGTAAGGTGATGAATTTTGGACTTAAAAATCCTTGTGCTACTTATACTATAAATGGCTCTGTGTTAAGTGAATCCCTGTTGGAAAGGGAGCTTGGAGTTTTGTTGGATAACAAACTTAAAGGAAGTATATCTTGTACAAGGAGTGTTGCAAGTTACTGGTCCAGTTGATCCAGGGATATTTCCAATTGCCACTTGGAGTCAGGAAGGAATTTTTTCCCTTCATAATTTTTTTGCCCTCCTCTAGATCAACAAAACAGCAGGAAATGAGGATATTGCTAGATGGGTTGGACTGGATGGACAATATCTTTATCAACCTCAAATATTACAGCACTATACTTACCCTTGTCAGTCCAACCTACTCAGCAATACCCACATTCCTGCTTAACTGTTGACACAGAGGAAGGCAACAAAAAAAAAACAGAAATATGAAGGGGGGGAAATGTCTTTCCTGATGCCAAGCAGCAATCGGAAATACCCACAAATTCATGCACGAGGCTCTAAGACGAGGGTGTGCTGAACATACCACTCTAGGTAGAATGCAATAAATGGGTGCCCAGTGGTTCTGATCTTATTTATTAAACACATCAAAATTAATAAGGCATTGCAATTAGCACAATAGAGGTGACATGGCACAGATATCACATAAATACTCACAAACCAGAGGGATCAGAAACAGTATAAATAACAATCAGCTGTGTTAGTGCCACCCCAGCTCTCAGATCATTGTAGTGGAATCTTCTACCCCGTATCTGGCAGTATGTCCCTATCTTGGGTGGTATACCCAGGACTCTAGTCCAGTGTTTTTAACCTTTCTATCTGTGGGGAACCCTTGAAACTATTTTTGTATCTCAGGGAACCCCATACATAAGATAATATCTATACCAGCAGAGTACCGGCCTTGCCTGTTTTTTCTAGAGATCCAACCCAAACTTGCATCCAAAATTCAACAGACCCGGACCCGCAGCTTTCTAACCAAACCTGACCATTCAAACTCCCTGTGGGTTAGCTGAGCCGCAAATCTGGTAAAATTCTGGAGGATTCAATATCACACAAAACTTACCATTAACACATATCGCACCAACTTCCATTTAAGGCATATCGCACCAACTTCCCCTTTAAGGCATATCGCACCAACTTCCCTTTAGCGCATGTCACATCAACTTCTCTTTAGTGTGTGTATCGCACCAACTTCCCCTTAGCGCGCATCACATCAACTTCTCCTTTAGTGTATATCACATCAACTTCCCCTTTAGTGTGTATCGCATCAACTTCCCCTTTAGTGTATATCACATCAACTTCCCCTTTAGTGGTATCACATCAACTTCCCCTTTAGTGTATATCACATAAACTATCCCCTTTAGCGCACGTCACATCAACTTATCCTTTAGTGTGATATCACATCAACTTCCCCTTGTGCCTATCACATCAACTCCCCTTTAGTGCCTATCACATCAACTTCCCCTTTAGTGTGTATCGCATCAACTTCCCCTTAGCACATGTCGCATCAATTTCCCTTTAGGTGTATTGCACCAACTTCCCCTTTAGCGCGCATCACATCAACTTTCCTTTAGTGTGTATCGCATCAACTTCCCCTTTATACAGTTGCATAAATTTCCCCCATTAGTGCCTATCACATCAACTTCCTCTTTAGCGCGTATCGCATTAACTTCCCCTTTAGTGCCTATCACATCAACTTCCCCTTTAGCGCCTATCGCATCAATTTCCCCTTAGTGCTATCACATCAACTTCCTCTTAGCGCGTATCTCTTAACTTCCCTTTAGTGCCTATACACATCAACTTCCCTTTAGCGCCTATCGCATCAATTTCCCCTTTAGTGTGTATTGCATCAACTCCCCCTTTAGAGCGTATCGCATCAACTTCCCCTTTAGTGTATATCACATCAACTTCCTCTTTAGCGCGTATCACATTAACTCCCCCTTTAGCATGTATTGCATCAACTTCCCCTTTAGTGCCTATCACATTAATTTCCCTTTAGCGTGCAGCATATCAACTTCCCCTTAATGCGTATCACATCAAGCACCTATTGCATCAATTTCTCCTTAGCGCATGTAGCATTAACTTCCCCTTGATGCGTCGCATCAATTTCCCCTTTAGTGCCTATCACATCAACTTCCTCTTTAGCGCTTATAGCATTAACTTCCACTTTAGTGCCTATCACATCAACTTCCCTTTAGCGCCTATTCACATCATTTCCTAGTGCCTATCGCATCAACTTCCCATTTAGTGTGATTGCATCAACTCCCCCTTTAAGCGGTATCGCATCAACTTCCACTTTAGTGCCTATCACATCAACTTCCCCTTTAGCGCTATCACATCAATTTCCCCTTTAGTGCCTATGCATCAACTTCCCATTTTGTGTGTATTGCATCAACTCCCCCTTTAAAGCGTATCGCATCAACTTCCCCTTTAGAGCCTATCACATCAACTTCCCTTTAGTGTGTATTGCATCAACTCCCCCTTTAGAGCGTATCGCATCAAATTCCCCTTTAGTGTATATCACATCAACTTCCTCTTTAGCGCGTATCACATCAACTTCCCCTTTAGCGCCTATTGATACAACTTCCTCTTTATCGCGTTATAGCATTAACTCCCCTTTATCGTGTATGGCATTAACTCCCCTTTAGCATGTATTGCATCAACTTCCCCTTTAGTGCCTATTACATTAATTTCCCCTTAGCGTGCAGCATATCAACTTCCCCTTTAATGCGTATCACATCAAGCACCTATTGCATCAATATTCTTTAACGCGTATCGCGTCAACTTTCCCTTTAACACATATTGCATAAACTTCCCCTTTAAGGCATATCTTACAACTTCCGCTTTAGCACCTATCCATCAATTTTCCTCTTAGCGCATATTGCATCAACTTCCCCTAATGCATCGCATCAACTTCTTTAGCGCATATGGTATCAATTTTCCCTTTTAGCGCATATCGCATCAACTTCCCCTTGATAAATTGGCTCAACTTTTTAAGCGCGTATTGCATCAACTTTCCATTTATCGCGTATCACATAAACTTCCCCTTTAGCGCGTATTGCATCACTTCCCCTTTACGCGTATCGCGTCAACTTTCCCTTTAACACATATTGCATGAACTTCCCTTTAAGGCATATTTTATCAACTTCCGCTTAAGCGTGTATGGCATCAACTTCCCCTTTAGCGTGCAGCGCATCAACTTCCCTTATAACACGTATCGCGTCAACTTTCCCTTTAACACAATATTGCATGAACTTCCCCTTTAAGGCATATCGCACCAACTTCCCCTTTAGCGCATGTCACATCAACTTCCTTTAGTGTGTATCGCACCAACTTCCCCTTAACGCGCATCACATCAACTTCTCCTTTAGTGTATATCACAATCAAACTTCCCTTAGTGTAATCACATCAACTTCCCCTAGTGTATATCACATCAACTTCCCCTTAGCGCACGTCACATCAACTTCTCCTTTAGTGTGTATCACATCAACTTCCCCTTTAGTGCCTATCCATTCAACTCCCTTTAGTGTGTATCGCATCAACTTCCCTTTAGCACGTCGATCAATTTCCCCTTTAGTGTGTATCGCACCCAACTTCCCCTTTAGCGTGCATCACATCAAACTTCTCATTTAGTGTGTATCGCATCAACTTCCCTTTATCACATGTTACATCAATTTCCCCGTTAGTGCGTATCACATCAACTTCCTCTTAGCGCGTATCGCATTAACTTCCCCTTTAGTGCCTATCACATCAACTTCCCCTTTAGCGCCTATCGCATCACTTTCCCCTTAGTGCCTATCACATCAACTTCCTCTTTAGCGCGTATCGCATTAACTTCCACTTTAGTGCCTATCACATCAACTTCCCTTTAGCGCTATCGCATCAATTCCCCTTTAGTGCCTATCCCATCAACTTCCCCTTTAGTGTATATCACATCAAATTCCTTTATCGCGTATCAATAAACTTCCCCTTTAGTGCGTATCACATAAACTTCCCTTTAGCGCGTATCGCATCAACTTCCCCTTTATCGCGTATACATAAACTTCCCCTTTAGCGCGTATCACATTAACTTGCCCTTTAGCGCATATCGCATCAAATTTCCATTTAGCGCCTATCGCATCAACTTCCCCTTTATCGCTTATCACATAAACTTCCCCTTTATCACATGTTACATCAATTTCCCCATTAGTGCCTATCACATCAACTTCTCTTTAGCGCGTATCGCATTAACTTCCCCTTTAGTGCCTATCACATCACTTCCATTTAGCGCCTATCGCATCAATTTCCCCTTTAGTGCCTATCACATCAACTTCCTCTTTAGCACGTATCGCATTAACTTCCACTTTAGTGCCTATCACATCAACTTCCCCTTTAGCGCCTATCGCATCAATTTCCCCTTTAGTGCCTATCCCATCAACTTCCACTTTGTGTGTATTGCATCAATCCCCTTTAGAGCGTATCGCATCAACTTCCCTTTAGTGTATATCGCATCAACTTCCTCTTTAGCGCGTATCACATCAACTTCCCCTTTATCGTGTATCACATAAACTTCCCCTTTAGTGCGTATCACATAAACTTCCCCTTTAGCGCGTATCGCATCAACTTCCCCTTTATCGCGTATCACATAAACTTCCCCTTTAGCGCGTATCACATTAACTTGCCCTTAGCGCATATCGCATCAATTCATTTAGCGCCTATCGCACATCAACTTCCCCTTTATCGCTTATCACATAAACTTCCCCTTTATCACGTATAGCATCAACTTCCCTTTATCGCGTATCACATAAACTTCCCCTTTAGCGCGTATCGCATCAACTTGCCCTTTAGCACATATCGCATCAACTTCCCCTTTAGCCCGTATTACATCAACTTCCCCTTTAGTGTGTATTACATCAACTTCCCCTTAAGCGTATATGGCATCAACTGCCCCTTTAGCGTGCAGTGTATCAACGTCCCTTGTAGCGTGCATCGCATCAACCTCCCATTTAACTCATATTGCATGAACTTCCCCTTTAACGCATATGGTATCAACTTCCCCTTTAGCGCCTATCGCATCAATTTCCCCTTTAGTGCCTATCACATCAACTTCCCCTTTAGTGCCTATCGCATCAACTTCCCCTTAATGCATATTGCATGAACTTCCCTTTAACGTGTATCGCACATCAACTACCCCTTAGCAACTATTGCATAAATTTCCCCTTAGCGCTATATCACATCAACTTCCCCTTAAGCGTATATGGCATCAACGCCCCTTTAGCGTGCAGTGTATCAACGTCCCTTATAGCGCGCCATCGATCAACATCCATTAAGCATTTGCATGAACTTCCCCTTTAACGCATATGGTATCAACTTCCCCTTTAGCGCGCATTGCATCAACCTCCCCTTTAAAAATGGGGTACAACATCTCACATTCATTTATCTTTTACTGCAATCGATCAAATTGAATTATTGACACACAATATCCCCCAGAAAACACAATTTTTTTGCAAAAATGACCCATGGAAAGGAAAGGTGAATGAAAAGAGTGTGTACGAGGCATTTGTGGTAAAAAGAAACACAAGGTATGAAGTGAAATGAACCCTTACAGTGCAGTTGTATTGCAGTGTGGCAGCTTCATCCCATTCACAGTTCTTATTGTCTCTACTTAAGTAAAATGGAGTTTTTTTTACCTTGTGCTGTACAAATCCATTTCATGGCTATCAGCACCCAGCAATGGGAAACTGCACATTTCCTTAGCCGACTGTGATCTCCATGAGTAACTGCCAGCCCAACCCCCAGAACAAGGGCCTTATCTTGGATTGGTCAGTTTACCTGTCAATCTTGACTCTGGGCAAACCGCAAGTGAGAGGAGGTGACCGAGTGTGTGGTCACATGACATTGTTACATCACATGGTCTGCTGCTCCACATGATTGACAGCTCTATCCTCCTATCACAGCAACAACAGAACAAAATAAAGTAAAGCAATGTACTGCCCTGAATAATCTGTGACATTTGGAAGGTGTGCAATTAACTTGATTCACCACCAGATGGCAGCACACAGGTTAATTAACTTAAAAAATGTTGGAAAAAGGGGGTACACGGGGAATTTTTTAAAGTTGTAGCCTATGCTTTTCCCCAGGTCTTTGTACATAAGTGTACCAAGTCTCATGAAAATTGTCCGAGCCGTTTGGAAGTTTATCTGAAACATACAAACATACATACACACACACATACATACACACATTGACTTTTATACATATAGATTATCTTTTTCTTTCTCGGTCATCACAGACATAATTTATACAGATATAAATGATAGATCTATAAATATATCTCCAGCGTACATAATTGTAACTTATCCAATCTCTCTTCATATTCAAGCTCCCCCAATCCCCTTTTTTAATTTAGTTGCCCTTCTCCGAACCCTTTCCTTTTTAAAGATGTCCTTTTTGTACACAGGATTCCAAAATTGCACTGCATATTCCAAATGAGGCCTTACCAATGCTTTGTAAAGAGGGAGCATAACAAGGTATGAAGTGAAATGAACCCTTACAGTGCAGTTGTATTGCAGTGTGGCAGCTTCATCCCATTCACAGTTCTTATTGTCTTTACTTAAGTAAAATGGAGTTTTTTTTTACCTTGTGCTGCACAAATCCATTTCATGGCTATCAGCACCCAGCAATGGGAAACTGCACATTTCCTTACCCGACTGTGATCTCCATGAGTAACTGCCAGCCCAACCCCCAGAAACAAGGGCCTTATTGGATTGGTCAGTTTACCTGTCAATCTTGACTCTGGGCAACGCAAGTGAGAGGAGGTGACCGAGTGTGTGGTCACATGACATTGTTACATCACATGGTTCGCTCCTCATGATTGACAGCTCTATCCTCTATCAGCAACAACAGAACAAAATAAAGTAAAGCAATGTACTGCCCTGAATAATCTGTGACATTTGGAAGGTGTGCGATTAACTTGATTCACTTGATTCACCACCAGATGGCAGCACACAGGTTAATTAACTTAAAAAATGTTGGGAAAAGGGGGTACACGGGGAATTTTTTTAAGTTGTAGCCTATGCTTTTCCCCAGGTCTTTGTACATAAGTGTACCAAGTCTCATGAAAATTGTCCGAGCCGTTTGGAAGTTTATCTGAAACATACAAACATACATACACACACACATACATACACACATTGACTTTTATACATATAGATTATCTTTTTCTTTCTCGGTCATCACAGACACAATTTATACAGATATAAATGATAGATCTATAAATATATCTCCAGCGTACATAATTGTAACTTATCCAATCTCTCTTCATATTCAAGCTCCCCCAATCTTCTTTTTTAATTTAGTTGCCCTTCTCCGAACCCTTTCCTTTTTAAAGATGTCCTTTTTGTACACAGGATTCCAAAATTGCACTGCATATTCCAAATGAGGTCTTACCAATGCTTTGTAAAGAGGGAGCATAACAAGGTATGAAGTGAAATGAACCCTTACAGTGCAGTTGTATTGCAGTGTGGCAGCTTCATCCCATTCACAGTTCTTATTGTCTTTACTTAAGTAAAATGGAGTTTTTTTTACCTTGTGCTGCACAAATCCATTTCATGGCTATCAGCACCCAGCAATGGGAAACTGCACATTTCCTTACCCGACTGTGATCTCCATGAGTAACTGCCAGCCCAACCCCCAGAACAAGGGCCTTATCTTGGATTGGTCAGTTTACCTGTCAATCTTGACTCTGGGCAATCCGCAAGTGAGAGGAGGTGACCGAGTGTGTGGTCACATGACATTGTTACATCACATGGTCTGCTGCTCCTCATGATTGACAGCTCTATCCTCCTATCACAGCAACAACAGAACAAAATAAAGTAAAGCAATGTACTGCCCTGAATAATCTGTGACATTTGGAAGGTGTGTGATTAACTTGATTCACCACCAGATGGCAGCACACAGGTTAATTAACTTAAAAAATGTTGGGAAAAGGGGGTACACGGGGAATTTTTTAAAGTTGTAGCCTATGCTTTTCCCCAGGTCTTTGTACATAAGTGTACCAAGTCTCATGAAAATTGTCCGAGCCGTTTGGAAGTTTATCTGAAACAAACAAACATACATACACACACACATGCATACACACATTGACTTTTATACATATAGATTATCTTTTTCTTTCTCGGTCATCACAACCATAATTTATACAGATATAAATGATAGATCTATAAATATATCTATTTTTTTTTAAATGCACTGAAATTCACCGCAGGGGATTGGTCTAAACCAGTATTTCTCAAACTTTTTTTATTCTTATGGAATCATTGAAAAGATATTATTATCTTAGCTCTACCCCTCTCATCTGGAAAATCTCCAGGAAGTCAGAAAAGACTGAGCATGAGTACTCTCAGTTTTATGCCTTTACACAGTGGCCCCTACTGGCCAAATCCTGCCAGAACAAGAAGACTAATGGGTAACTAGTTTATAGTTCCTACGTATCAATACCAGTAATCTGCAACATTTCTTATTTTCAGAATCTCATCCAGCTTTCCTTTGAAACTAATCAATGAACCTGCCATAATAACGTCTGCTGGAAGACAGTTCCATAGCTTTACCGTTCTCACAGTGAAAAACCCTTTCCGAGCTTGAAGCCTAAACCTTTTTTCTTCAAGTCTTAAGGGATGTCCTCGTGTCCTCTGACATGCTCTATTGGTGAACAATGCCCCAGATAGGTTATTGTATGGCCCGTTAATGTATTTATACACAATAATCATATCCCCACGCAAGCGCCTTTTCTCCAGCGTACATAATTGTAACTTTTCCAGTCTCTCTTCATATTCAAGCTCCCCCAATCCCTTTATTAATTTAGTTGCCCTTCTCTGAACCCTTTCCATTTCAAAGATGTCCTTTTTGTACACAGGATTCCAAAATTGCACTGCATATTCCAGATGAGGCCTTACCAATGCTTTGTAAAGAGGGAGAATTACATTTTCCTCCCTTGAATCCATACCTCTCTTTATACAAGACAATACCATGCTGGCTCTGGCTGTTGCCGCCTGGCACTGCTTGCTATCTTTAAGTTTGTTATCCACCAAAACTCCAAGATCCCTTTCCAACAGGGATTCACTTAACACAGAGCCATTTATAGTATAAGCAGCACAAAGATTTTTAAGTCCAAAATGCATCACCTTACATTTCTCAACATTGAATCTCATCTGCCACTTAGCAGCCCAATGTGACAATCTATCTAGATCCCCTTGCAACGATTGCACATCCTCTGAAGTTTTTAATGGTCCACAAAGTGACTTTTACTCTTACCCTCTTACCCTTGTGAGTGGTGCTATCCTATCCATATTTTATATAGACCTGTAATTACCTGGCTGTGAATGACTACCCTATTTAAATATTGGAATTTCATTAGTTACATCAGTCCAGAGGCATGCTTCTAGACATGAGGGAATCTGCAAAAATAAGAAACAATGGCCTAGATAAAACTGAACTTAGCTCTCTAAGGACCCGAGGGTGTATTTTATCCGGTCCAGGAGATTTATTAATATTAACCTTATTAAGTTATTTTGCACCATATCCTCAGTTAACCAAAGTGGCCCTACATCTTTTACATTTTTTTATTGCTACTATACTCTTTGATATCTGAACTTGGATCTTCTATAGTGTATACAGAGGGGAAAAAATGACATTTGCTTTATCGCCATCCTCCATAACTTATCCCCATTAAATAATCTTGCCACATTTTCAGTCTTTATTGTCTTACTATTAATATACTAAATTTGGGTTAGTGATGCTTTGTTCAGCTATCCTAACTTCATTATTAATCATATCTAGCTTAATTGCTTGTTTACAATCCTTGTTACAGTTTTTATAATTCCTAAAGGCCCTTTCTGTTCCCTCTGATTTAAAAAATGCCCTTTTCTTCCTTTCATTTCCCTCTTTACATCAGAATTAAGTCACATGGGTGCAGGCTTTTTTTTTTTAATAAGGTGAGAAATGCATTGTACAGAGCTGTGCTAAAATCAGGTTAACTCCATTACCCTCCATACAGCTCTGCACTATGTTGTTTCTATTCCTTTGTTGGATGGTATGTTTATGCACAATATTGAATATGTTGCATATATGTGCAATATATATGTGATATTAATTTGATATGATTTATCCTTTAACATCCACATCAATATCCCTCTAAAACTAAACGCTGTGCTGTGCAGGGTCGGCTAAAGTCTTTACTATCCTGAAAGAGAGAAAATAATTAACTAATTACAGGGCTACAGATATTTTAGCACATTTTAAAGGGAATTGTTAGAGGGTATGTATTAACTAGGGACACAGAAAACAAGTGCCTCAGACCTTATAGTTTACCAGAAAAGGGCTGTTTTGTTCAGCTTTCCTAGTAAAAAAACAAGCAGCCATAACTATATTTTATAAATATTCAGTTTAAAAAGGATTTATCAAGTTTGCTCTTTAAGCCCAAGTTGTTTTTTCACTTTAGTTGTCCTTTAAGCCACATGGGTGACAACTTATTTTTTTTTACATTTATTTCCCAAAGGTATAAATTTAAATGTGAAATGACTTAAAATCCCCTCAAAAACCCCTCAAAGTCCATTTCTGTTCAGTACTTTTACCTGATAATAGATCATCCCAGTTGACATGCTGAAGAGCTAATTTTAACCTGGGAAAATGAGCTTTTCCTGAAATTAAGTTAACCCAGTGCACTTTCCCTTTTGATAGCATGTGCTAAACGACACTATTTCATGGTCACTATTCCCTAAGCCTCCAGTTACCTTTATATCTAAAATGCGCTCCACAATGTTAGATATTACCAGATCCAACAGAGCTCCTTTTCTAGTAGGAGCCTCAACCCCCTGTGAGAGAAAATTCAGGGTATTTGAAGTATACACAGAAATATATATTATAACGTAAATGTATCTTTTATACTTTAATCACATGATTGTGGCACTGACACCTTTCCCTTTAAATTCTTAACATGAAAGAAATCTATATACGTCTATACGAGGTGGGGAATAGGGGGGAAGGGAGAGAGATAAAGTTCTGACATTTCTTTACTCTAAACAGTCACTTCATCAGAGGGACCTCACAATACACACCAGGGACTTCTACCTTTCTCATGCTGGAAGTGGAGTCAACATGTTTTTTCCTTTGATGATTTTGTACTAGTTTCATTTCATGATGAAAATAATCAGTTGTTTTCTTTATACTGTATGTTTAGGGTTTTGGGGTTGGTTAGCTGGATGAAAGCCTTTAAGGGACCCATTTATCACTTAACTTACTACCTGGTAAACTGAACCATACATCTAAATAAACAAAGCAAACAATGGAGGCTCGCAATCTTTTTCATAAGGACCACTTGTATGGAGAACACAGTTCATCCTTTAAGCTTCTTGAGTATTTCCTTACCTGGGAATATCCGTACAGACTCAGTATCTGGGCTATGGGGATTGTTGTCTCTGAGGTGAGATCCCCAATAAATCCAGCAATGTTCCTATTTCCCACACAGGAGTAATTGGGAACTGATTCCCTGGTACCTGATAATATCTGGAACAAATTGATCACGGCCTTTCTAGCATCTCCACAGGAATCATAGATGTGATACCCCAGAGTGTGATTGGGTAATAGGGATAAATTCTTGTTCACTTGTTTAACAGCAAATTGAACATCCATTAAATATTTTGAAAGCTCTTGATAATTACCAGTAAAGGAACTAATAACATAAGAACATGTTTAATCAGCCTTTATGTGTTAATCAGACAGAACAGAAATAAAATTCCCTGTTTAATCTAAAATGAGTAGTAAATCCCATTTCAAAGGGAATCTCCACTGGGGAAAATTAAGTTTGGGGTTTGCAGTTTTATTGAAGAACAGGAGGGAAATGAGCTGTGTCTTACCTCCTGTTCCCGTTCTTCAATAAAGCTGAATAACCAGACACAAGTAAAACCATTTCGAACTATGTAGGGAGATTTACTTAGAGCCGCTATTGCTGTGGGTAAATCTCACTTTGGGATGCAATGCACCATTTGGACGTGTGGGTGAATCCCAATCCCACCGCACAACGCCAGCTGCCATTAAATAGTCAAGTAGTAGGCATAAGGGAAGGCTACAGATGCTGAGAAGATTCACCATTTGTATGCTGCAGCTGCTGAGCCTGCTTTCTCTGTAATATCTGCACCTAATTGTCACTGTGCCACACCAGCCCCTCCCTTCCTCTCTCTATTGGCTGCTTCTGCTGGACTTTTAATCACCTGCTCACACAAGAGTGGAGCCTCAGAGGACCAATAGGCAGCAAGGAATGAATAGTGCTGTCTATTATAGGAGCATTTTGACTAGAAGCTGTACATTATGCTGAGCAGGGTGCGTGGTGTGGAGTTGAAGCAACTTTAAGGTACTGTGTATTGGAGTCATGTGGGAGGCGCTCACACTTTTCGTGGCCAAGTATGCACGTTTGCTGGCCAAGGAAAAAAATGTTTTTTTTCACCACTACCTGTCTGCCGCCTTTCTTCTTCTGTGCAGGGGTGCCGCCTGAGATAAATGTCTCACTCTGCCTAATGGTAGATGTGGCCCTGGGAAGGAGGTAAAGTCACGCTAACTGATTTTGAATTGGTTAGCGTGACGTTAACTCCATAAAAGAACGCTGCGACTCTCGGTAAATGAGGGCAATGGTGTCAAACACTTTCTCTGTAACTCACCCATCTCTGCCTTGCTGTGGGCAGTTACTTTCAGCCCTGAAATCTGGTCTCTGTGCTTTGGACATTGCAGGAGGCAGACAGGTGAGCAGCTTCCCCCCATTCATTCTAACACAAGGAGCTACAGCAGATAAACTTTCCTCACTGCTGACTTTGCTGGGGAAGTAACCAAGTGACTGTAACAATGTATCAGATCGTGAACTTTTCTCCCTTAGCTGCTGTGCTCAGGTTTGCAACTATGTATCAGATTATAAACTTTTCTCCCTTGGCTGGTGTGCTCAGGTTTGCAACAATGTATCAGATTATGAACATTTCTCCCTTGGCTGCTGTGCTCAGGTTTGTAACAATGTATCAGATTATGAACATTTCTCCCTTGGCTGCTGTGTTCAGGTTTGCAACAATGTATCAGATTGTGAACTTTCCTCCCTTGGCTGCTGGGCTCAGGTTTGTAACAATGTATCAGATTATGAACATTTCTCCCTTGGCTGCTGTGCTCAGGTTATCAGATTTGAACTTTTCTCCTTGGCTGCTGGGCTCAGGTTTGTAACAATGTATCAGATTATGAACATTTCTCCCTTGGCTGCTGTGCTCAGGTTTGCAACAATGTATCAGATTTTGAACTTTTCTCCCTTGGCTGCTGTGCTCAGGTTTGCAACAATGTATCAGATTATGAACATTTCTCCCTTTGCTGCTGTGCTCAGGTTTGCAACAATGTATCAGATTTTGAACATTTTCCCCTTGGCTGCTGTGCTTAGGTTTGTAAACAATTGATCAGATTATAAACATTTCTCCCTTGGCTGCTGTGCTCAGGTTTGTAACAATGTATCAGATTATGAACATTTCTCCCTTGGCTGCTGTGCTTAGGTTTGCAACAATGTATCAGATTATGAACATTTCTCCCTTGGCTGCTGTGCTCAGGTTTGTAACAATGTATCAGATTATGAACATTTCTCCCTTGGCTGCTGTGCTCAGGTTTGTAACAATGTATCAGATTATGAACATTTCTCCCTTGGCTGCTGTGCTCAGGTTTGTAACAATGTATCAGATTATGAACATTTCTCCCTTGGCTGCTGTGCTCAGGTTTGTAACAATGTATCAGATTATGAACATTTCTCCCTTGGGGCTGGCTCAGGTTTGTAACAATGTATCAGATTATGAACTTTTCTCCCTTGGCTGCTGTGCTCAGGTTTGCAACAATGTATCCGATTATGAACATTTCTCCCTTGGCTGCTGTGCTCAGGTTTGTAACAATGTATCAGATTATGAACATTTCTCCCTTGGCTGCCTGTGCTCAGGTTTGTAACAATGTATCAGATTATGAACATTTCTCCCTTGGCTGCTGTGCTCAGGTTTGCAACAATGTATCAGATTATGAACATTTCTCCCTTTGCTGTGTGCTCAGGTTTGTAACAATGTATCAGATTTTGAACTTTCCTCCCTTGGCTGCTGTGCTCAGGTTGGTAACATGATCAGATTATGAACATTTCTCCCTTGGCTGCTGTGCTCAGGTTTGTAACAATGTATCAGATTATGAACTTTCCTCCCTTGGCTGCTGTGCTCAGGTTTGTAACAATGTATCAGATTATGAACTTTCCTCCCTGGCTGCTGTGCTCAGGTTTGTAACAATGTATCAGACTGTGTGTGTTTTTAATGCTGAAAATCCAGACTAACATTGGTTTATTGGAAATTCCGTCTGGACACCGGGTTTGCCATTGAAAAGATGTCTGGAAACCCTATAAATAGGGAATCCTCCTACGTTTGCATGGACGGCTCAAAATGGAAGTTGTAGCCACACCTCCGTCTTTTTTTACATGGTCTCCATGTAGAATGTAAAAGGAAATGTGATTTCACTTCCAATTGACTGTAATATCCAATAGTGTGGTAGAGTTAGTGTTAGTAGGAGGTAATTATATGGTGCATGTCACATCCAGACGCAATGAATTAATGTGTGAGTGCTACGTAATAACTGTGGATATTTGAATAGTAATGTGCACATATATGTCCATGCACACGATGTGAAGTTTGCGTAGGCAAGATCAAGAGTCTGTGTATTGAAGACCTCACACGCATAAGCCACTGCGACACTTTGCCAGTATATAGGAAGGGTCGCAATGCTATTTACCGTAGTTGTTGTAGACATGAATCTTCATGTTTGCTGTTTGTGTGTCACTGCCTGGAAGTCTATCCATTGTGTCTGGTGGGTGTGTGTCCTGTCCTGGAAGTTATCCATTGTGCCTGGTGGGTGTGGTGTCACTGCCTGGAAGTCATCCATTGTGCCTGGTGGGTGTGTGTCACTGTGGAAGTCTATCCATTGTGCCTGGTGGGTGTGTGTCACTGCTGGAAGTCTATCCATTGTGCCTGGGGGTGGTGTCACTGCCTGGAAGTCTATCCATTGTGCCTGGTGGGTGTGTGTCACTGCTGGAAGTCTATCCATGTGCCTGTGGGTGTGTGTCACTGCCTGGAAGTCTATCCATTGGCCTGGTGGGTGTGTGTCACTGCCTGGAAGTCTATCCATTGTGCCTGGGGGGTGTGTCACTGCCTGGAAGTCTATCCATTGTGCCGGTGGGTGTGTGTGTCACTGCGGAAGTTATCCTTGTGCTGGTGGGGGTGTCACTGCCTGGATGGAAGTCTATCCATTGTGCCTTGTGGGTGTGTGTCACTGCCTGGAAGTCTATCCATTGTGCCTGGTGGGTGTGTGTCACTGCCTGGAAGAGTCATCCATTGTGCCTGGTGGGTGTGTGTCACTGTCGGAAGTCTATCCATTGTGCCGTGTGGGGTGTGTGTCACTGCGGAAGTTTCCATTGTGCCGGGGGGTGTACTGTCTGGAGTCTATCCATTGCCTGGGGGTGGTGTCACTGCCTGGAAGTCTAACCATTGTGCCTGGTGGGTGTGTTGTCACTGCCTGGAAGTCTAACCATTGTGCCTGGTGGGTGGGTGTCACTGCCTGGAAGTCTATCCATTGTGCCTGGTGGGTGGGTGTCACTGCTTTGAACCTCTTTTGTTGGCTTGCTGGGTTTCTGTGCTGATTGCAAACATTGCTGATTTCCTCTGTGGCTGCTCCCTGTGCAAGCAAGTCATTTGTTTTGCTACCTTAATTGTTCCTTCCCCTGTAACTTCTTTTTCCTCCTTTGTTCTGTATTACTAATATTGTATACCGACTGCAGTCTAGAGGTAAGTAATATGTTTTTATGCTGAAAGAAATAAAGTACATACACTGACATGGTCATATACTAAAATGGCCCCAATGTCCATTACACACATGACCTGTGTAATTAAAATGTCCCCAATGTCAGTACACACACTGACCTGTATATATAAAATGGACCCAATGTCCATTACATACACTGACCTGTGTATATAAAATGGCCCCAATGTCCATTACATACACTGACATGTATATATAAAATGGCCCATTATGTCCAGTACCCACACTGACCTGTAAATATAAAATGGCCCATTATGTCCAGTACACACACTGACCTGTAAATATAAATGGCCCATTATGTCCAGTACCCACACAGCTCAGATTATGAACATTTCTCCCTTGGCTGCTGTGCTCAGGTTTGTAAAAATGTATCAGATTATGAACATTTCTCCCTTGGCTGCTGTGCTCAGGTTCAGATTATGAACATTTCTCCCTTGGCTGCTGTGCTCAGGTTTGTAACAATGTATCAGATTTTGAACATTTCCCCCTTGGCTGCTGTGCTTAGGTTTGTAACAATGTATCAGATTATAAACATTTCTCCCTTGGCTGCTGTGCTCAGGTTTGTAACAATGTATCAGATTATGAACATTTCTCCCTTGGCTGCTGTGCTTAGGTTTGCAACAATGTATAAGATTATGAACATTTCTCCCTTGGCTGCTGTGCTCAGGTTTGTAACATTTCTCCCTTGGCTGCTGTGCTCAGGTTTGTAACAATGTATCAGATTATGAACATTTCTCCCTTGGCTGCTGTGTTTGAAACAAGTGATCAGATTTGAATTTTCTCCCTTGGTGCTGTGCTCAGGTTTGCAACAAATGTATCAGATTATGAACATTTCTCCCTTGGCTGCTGTGCTCAGGTTTGCAACAATGTATCAGATTATGAACTTTTTCTCCCTTGGCTGCTGTGCTCAGGTTTGTAACAATGTATCAGATTAGAAACATTTCTCCCTTGGCTGCTGTGCTCAGGTTTGTAACAATGTATCAGATTATGAACATTTCTCCCTTGGCTGCTGTGCTCAGGTTTGTAACAATGTATCAGATTTTGAACTTTCTCCCCCTTGGCTGCTGTGTAGGTTTTTGTAACAATGTATCAGATTATAACATTTCTCCCTGGCTGCTGTGCTCAGGTTGTAACAATGTTGAAGATTTGAACATTTCTCCCTTGGCTGCTGTGCTTTAGTTTGCAAACAATGTTTATAAGATAGAACATTTCTCCCTTGGCTGCTGTGCTTAGGTTTGTAACAATGTATCAGATTATGAACATTCTCCTTGGCTGCTGTGCTCAGTGCTAGGTTTGAACAATGTATCAGATTATGAACATTTCTCCTGCTGCTCGTTGCTAGCAGGTTCTCTGTAACAATTTCAGAGAGTTGTATGTGACCATTTTTTTGCCGTATCAGGATTTTTTTTCATATTGAACATTCCCTTGCTGCTGTGCTCAGGTTTGTAAAAACTATCAGATTTTATAACATTTCTCCCTTGGCGGCTGTGCTCAGGTTTGTAACAATGTATCAGATTATGAACTTTTCCCTTGGTGCTGTGCTCAGGTTTGCAACAATGTATCGTATGAACATTTCTCCCTTGGCTTGCTGTGCTCAGGTTTGTAACAATGTATCGAATTATGAAACATTTCTCCCTTGGTGCCTGTGTCAGGTTGTAACAAGTATCAGATATGAACATTTCTCCCTTGGCTGCTGTGCTCAGTTTGCAACAATGTATCAGATTATGAACATTTCTCCCTTTGCTGTGTGCTCAGGTTTGTAACAGTTATCAGATTTTGAACTTTCCTCCTTGGCTGCTGTGCTCAGGTTTGTAACAATGTATCAGATTATGAACATTTTCTCCTTGGCTGCTGTGCTCAGGTTTGTAACAATGTATCAGATTATGAACTGTTCCTCCCTGCTGCTGTGCTCAGGTTTGTAACAATGTATCAGATTATGAACTTTCCTCCCTGGCTGCCTGTGCTCAGGTTTGTAACAATGTTCAGACTGTGTGTGTTAATGCTGAAAATCCAGACTAACATGGTTTATTGGGAAATTCCGTCTGGACACCGGGTTTGCCATTGAAAAGATGTCTGGAGGAAACCTATAAATAGGGAATCCTCCTACGTTTGCAATGGACGGCTTCAAAATGGAAGTTGTAGCCACACCTCCGTCTTTTTTTACATGGTCTTCATGTAGAATGTAAAAGGAATGTGATTTCACTTACCAATTGACTGTAATATCCAATAGTGGTGTGGTTAGAGTTTTAGTAGGTAGTAGGAGGTAATTATATGGTGCATGTCACATCAGACGCAATGAATTAATGTGTGAGTGCTACGTACTAACTGTGGATATTTGAATAGTAATGTGCACATATATGTCCATGCACACGATGTGAAGTTTGACGTAGGCAAGATCAAGAGTCTGTGTATTGAATGACCTACACGCATAAGCCACGCGACACTTTGCCAGTATATAGGGAAGGGTCGCAATGCTATTTACCGTAGTTTTGTTGTGGACAGAATCTAGTTGCATGTTTGTGTGTCACTGCACTGGAATCATTGTTCTGTCTATCCATGTTTGTGGTCATGCTGTTCATCTGGTGGGTGGGTCCTACCTGGAAGTCTATCCATTGGCCGGGGGGTGTTTCACTGCCGGAAGTCTATCCATTGTGCTGTGTGTGTGTCACTGTCTGGAAGCTATCCATGTGCCTGGTGTGTGTGTCACTGCCTGGAAGTCTATCCATTGTGCCTGGTGGGTGTGTGTCACTGCTGGAAAGTCATCCATGTGCCTGGTGGGTGTGTGTCACTGCTGGAAGTTCTATCCATTGGCCTGGTGGGTGTGTGTCATGCTGGGAAGTTATCCATTGTGCCTGGGTGTGTGTCACTGCCTGGAAGTCTATCCATTGTGCCTGGTGTGTGTGTCACTGCCTGGAAGTCTATCCCATTGTGCTGGTGGTGTGTGTCACTGCCCTGGAAGTCTATCCATTGTGCCTGGTGGGTGTGGTCACTGCCGGAAGTCTATCCATTGTGCCTGGTGGGTGTGTGTCACTGTCGGAAGGAGTCTATCCATTGTGCCTGGTGGGTGTGTGTCACTGCCTGGAAAGTCTATCCATTGTGCCTTGGTGGGGTGGTGTCACTGCTGGAAGTTATCCATTGTGCCTGGTGGGTGTGTTGTCACTGCCTGGAAGTCTAACCATTGTGCTTGATGGTGTGTCTGGTGTGGTCACTGCTGGAAGTTATCCATTGTGCTGGTGGGGGGTGTCACTGCTTTGAAACCTCTTTTGTTGGCTTGATGGGTTTCTGTGCTGATGCAAACATGTGATTCTCTGTGGCGCTCCCTGTGCAAGAAGTCTTTGTTTTGCTACCTTAATGTTCCTCCCCTGCTAATTCTTTTCCTTTTGTTCGATTACTAAATTGATACCGACGCAGTCTAGAGGTAAGTAATATGTTTTATGCTGTGAAAAGAAATAAGTACATACACTGACATGTATATAAAATGGCCCCAATTGTCCATTACACACACTGACCTGTGTTAAAATGTCCCCAATGTCATCACACACTGACCTGTATATAAAAATGGACCAATGTCCATTACATACATGACTGTGTATATACATGGAAGTCCTAAGGGCATGTATATTAGGCTTATGCCCGTACACTGACCTTAATAATGGCAATTTATCCAGAAAACTGAGCGTACTATATGTGCCTGATGGGTGGGTGTCCTGCTAGCATCCAGTGCCTGGTGTCCTGCTTTGAACCCTTTTAATGGCATTATGTTTCCTTTATGCTGATCAACATTGCCTGATATTCTTGGTGTCCCTGGTCAGAGTACCATCCACGTTTGCTAATATAAAATGGTCTTCCCATTAGTCTTAGTACACCTGTCCTGTTACTAAATTGGTACATGTATTTGCCAGTACACACTAGATGCTGTAATATAAATGGCCTTGTCCTACCTGCCTAAAATGGCCTATCAAACCAACCTGTAAAATAAAAGGCATATGCATACACACGGACCTGTAATATATAAATGGCCCCATTATGTCCATTACACACACTTGACTGTATAATAAAATGTTCCGCCCATGTCCAGTACCACACTGACCTGTTAAGGCCCTCCTTTACATACACGAGGTATAAAAATGGCCCCAATGTCCAACCCACGAACATGATGTAAATATAAAATGGTCCCATTATGTCATACACACAGACCTGTACATATAAAAATGACTATTATGTCAGTACACCACACTGACACTGTAAATCATAAATGGCCCATATGTCAGTACCACCCACTGACTCTGTACAATATAAAATGAGTTTATTCAGTACACACACTGACCTGTATATATAAAATGGCCCATATGTCAAGTACACACATGACCGTAATATAAAATGGCCCATGTCAGTAACACACTGACCTGTAAATATAAAATGGACCCCATTTGTCCAGTACACACACTGACCTGTATATATAAAATGGCCCAATGTCCAGCACCCACCACGAACTGGTATAAATATAAAAATGGCCCCATTATGTCCAGTACACACACTGACCTGTAAATAAAAATGGCCCATTATGTCCAGTACACACACTGACCTGTAAATATAAATGGCCATTATGTCCAGTACACCACACTGACCTGATTAAAATATAAAATGGGATTATGTCCAGTACACACACTGAAGACCTGTAATTTAAAAATGCCACCCATATGTCCAATACACACACTGATCTGTAAATATAAAAGCCCATTATGTCAATAACACACACTGACCTGTTATATAAAATGGCCCATTATGTCAGTACACACACGACCTGTAAATATAAAATGGCCCATATGTCCAGACACACACACTGACCGTAAATATAAAATGGTCCATTATGTCCAGTACACACACTGACTGTAAATATAAAATGGCCCATTATGTCCAGTACCCCAAACTGACCGTAAGATATAAAATGGCCCATTAGTCCAGTACACCAACTGACCTGTAAATATAATGGGAATTTGTCCAGTACACACCACATGACCTGTAATTAAAAATGCCCCAATGTCCAAACACACTGACCTGTAAATATAAAATGCCCATTATGTCCAATACACACATGACCTGTATAATAAATGCCCATTATGTCAGTACACAACTGACCTGTATATATTAAAATGGACCCCACATGTCCAGTCACACCACACTGACCTGATAAATATAAAATGTCCCATTATGTCCAGTTATACACACCATGACCTGTAAATATAATATGGCCATTATGTATCAAGTACACACACTGACCTGCTAAATAAAATGCCCCATTATGTCCAGTACACACACTGACCTGATATATAAAATGGCCCCATTATGTCCAGCACACACACTGACTGTAAAATAAAATGTCCCATAGTCCAGTACACACACTGACCTTAAATATAAAAATGTGGCCCATTATGTCCCAGTACACACACTGACCTGTAAATATAAAATGGCCCAATGTCCAACACAACATGACCTGTAAATATAAAATGGGATATATGTCCGGTACACACACTGACCTGTAAATTATAAAATGCTCATTATGTCCAAGTACACACAATGATCTGTAAATATAAAATTGATGCCCATTATGTCCTATACACACACTGACCTGGTAATATAAAATGGCCATTCATGTCCATACACACACTGACCTGTATATATAAAAGGGCCATTATGCCAGACCACACACTGACCTGTAAATATAAAATGTCCCATTATGTCCAGTACCCACACTGACTGTAAATATAACATGGGCCCATTATGTCCAGTACACACACTGACTTAAATATAAAATGGACCATTATGTCCAGTACCCACACTGACCTGTATATAAAATGGCCATTTCTGTCAAAACACACTACTGCCTGTAAATATAAAATGGCCCATTATGTCCAGTACACACACTGACCTGTATAAATAAAATGCCCCATATGTCCATACACACTGACCTGTATATTATAAAATGGCCCCAATGTCCAGCACACCACCCACTGACCTGTAAATATAAATGTACCATTATGTCCAGTACACACAGACCTGGAATAAAATGGTCCATTATGTCAAGTACACACACTGATCTGTAAATATAAAATGCCCTTATGGTCCCATTATGTCCATACACACAATGACCGTGTAATATATAAAATGGCCCATTATGTCCAGTACACCACACTGACTGTAAATATAAAATGGACCTATATGTCAGTACACCACACTGACCTGTTAAATATAAAATGTCCCAATGTCCATTACACACAATGACTCTGTGTGTATAGATAAAATGGCCCATATGTCCAGTAGACACAACTGACCTGTAAATATAATCAAAGGGCCCATTATGTCCAGTCACACACTGACTGTAATATTAAAATGGCCCATTATGTCCAGTAACACCTGACCTTTGTTAAATAAAATGGCCCATGTCCATACACACTGACCTGTAAAATATAAAATGGACCCATTATGTCCAGTACACACACGACCTGTATATATAAAATGGCATTATGTCCAGTACACACACTGACTGTAAAGATAAATGCCTTATGTCCAGTACCCACAATGCCTGTAAATATATAAATGGCCCATTATGTCCAGTACACACACTGACCTTAAATATAAAATGGACCATTATGTCCAGTTACACACACTGACCTGTAAATAAAATGGCCATTATGTCCAGTACACACATGACCTGTAAATAGTAATAATGGCCCATTATGTCCAGTACACATCACTGCCACTGTAAGATATAAAATGGCCATTGTCCAATACACACACTGACCTGTAAAATAAAATGGCCCATTATGTCCAGTAACACACACTGACCTGTAAATATAAAATGGCCAATGTCAGTACACACACTGAGCCTGTAAATATAAAATGGCCCATTATGTCCAGTACCCACACTGACCTGTAAATATAAAATGCCATTATGTCTAGTACACACACTGACTGTAAATATAAAATGTCCCATTTGTCCAGTACACACACTGACCTGTATATATAAAATGGCCCATTATGTCCAGTAACACACACTGACCTGTAAATATAAATGTCCCATTACATCCAGTACACACTGACCTGTTAAATATAAAGCATATGTCCAGTACACACATGACCTGTTAATATAAAATGGCCCATTGTCCAGTACACACACTGACCTGTAATAATATAAAATGGCCCATTACTCCAGTTACACCACTGACCTGTACATATATCAACCATGGCAGCACACCAATGATGTCCAATGGTACACACACATGACCTGTAAATATAAAATGGCCCATTATGTCCAGTACACCACACTGACCTGTAAAATATAAAATGGCCCATTATGTCCAGTACCACACTGACTGTAAATATAAAATGCCCATTATGTCCTATACACACACTGACCTGTAATATAAAATGGCCCCATTATGTCCAGATACACACACTGACCTTATATATAAAGGCCCAATGCAGACCCACATGACTGTAATAAAAATGGACATTTGTCAGTACACACACTGACCTGATATATAAAAATGCCCAATGTCAGCACACCACTGACTGTAAATATAAAAGGTGCCCATTAGTCCAGACCACACTGACCTGTAAATATAAAAATGGCCCAGTATGTCCAGTACACACACTGACTCTGTAAATATAAGAAAATTGTCCCATTAGTCCAGTACACCACACTGACTGACATATAAATGCCATTATGTCCAGTTACCACACATGACCTGATATATATAAATGCCATATGTCCAAGTACACACACTTGATCTGTAAATATAAAAGGCCCATTAGTCCATACCACACACTGACCGGTAAATATAAAAGGCCCATTATGTCACGTACAACACTGACCTGTAAATATAAATGCGCCCATTATGTCAAACACACCTGATCTGTAAATATAAAATGGCCCATTAGTCCAGTACACACCATGACCTGTAAATATAAATGGCCCTTTAGTCCAGTACCACACTGACCTGTAAATATAAAATGGCCCATGTTCCAAGTACAACACACTGATCGTAAATATAAAATGGCCCCATATGGTCCAGTACACACACTGACTGTATAATAAAATGGCCCATATGTTCCCGTACCACACACTGACCTGTGATATTAAAATGGCCCATTATGTCCAAGTACACACACTGACCTGTAAATATAAAATGGCCCCATTGTCCAGTACACACACTGACCTGTATATAAAAAGGCCCATTATTCCAGTACACACACTGACCTGTAATATAAAAGTCCCATTAGTCCAGTACCCACACTGACCTGTATAAATAAAAATGGCCCATTATGTCCAGTACAACACTGATCTGTAAATATAAATGGCCATTATGTCCCAGTACACCCACACTGAACCTGTAAATATAAAATGGCCCATTATGTCCAGTACACACACTGACTGTATATAAAATGGCCAATTATGTCAAGTACACACACTGACCTGAAATATAAAATGGCCCATTAGGTCCAGTACACCACTGACCTGTAATATAAAAGGCCCATTATGTCCAGTACACACATGACCTGTAATATAAAAAAATGGCCATATGTCAGTACCACTGATAACTGCCTATGTCAAGTACACACACTGACCTGTAATATAAATGGCCCTACAGTAGCCAGTACCCACTGACCTGTTAATATTAAAATGGCCCATTATGTCCAATACACACACTGACCTTGTAAATATAAAAGTGGCCCCATTGTGTCCAGTACACACATGACCTGTTATATATAAAATGGCCGCCCAATGTCCAGTATACACACACTGACCTGTAATATAAAAATGGCCATTAGTCCAGTACACACACTGACCCTGTATATAAAAATGGCCCATTATGTCAAGTACACACACTGACTGTAAATATAAAATGGCCATTAGTCCAGTACACACACTGACCGGATATATAAAATGGGCCCATATGTCCAGACACACACTGACCTGGATTAAAGAGTATTAATAATCAGAAGGCAAACAGGCCAACAACACACATAGTAAGAACCCAATGTCACACAACACACACAAACAACAATATGTGCAACACCAAAATGACCACCAAAACCACACAAACGAAAACACCGTAAGATAAAAAGGGACCCACACCCACAACATAAAAGCAAAATGAGCAAAAAAAAAGCAACAACACCCAGACCAACACCACCTAAAACATCAAAACACCATATAAAAACCAACCATAAACCCAAAACCGCGCACAACACAATACACCCCACGATGTACCATATCCCTATGTCCCCACCACCACGAACCCAATCCCCTAACCCCTATGAGTAACACACCCACCTGACTGTATATAAATCCAAAATGGACCCCCATAAGTATCAACAAAAAATTAAACAAAAAAAAAAAAACAATGCCATAAACAACCACATACCAAACCCAATGACGCAAACCACTGAACTAACAGGACAAAAACTCCTACCAATAACAAATGGCCCCATATGTCCAGTACACACACTGACCTGTAAATATAAAATGGCCCATTATGTCCAGTACACACACTGACCTGTATATATAAAATGGCCCATTATGTCCAGTACACACACTGACCTGTATATATAAAATGGCCCATTATGTCCAGTACACACCTGACCTGTAAATATAAATGGCACCATTATGTCCGTACACACACGACCTGTAATATAAAATGGCCCATATGTCCAGTACACACACCTGACCCAAATAGTAAATATCACCCCCACACCAATGGACCCATTATGCCCAGTACACACACACACACTGACCGTAATATAAAATGGCCCATTATGTCCAGTACACACACTGACCTGTAAATATAAAATGGCCCATATGTCCAGTACACACACTGACCTGTAAATATAAAATGCCCATTATGTCCAGTACACACACGACCTGTAAATAATAACCAACTCAACAGAGGAGCACCATTATGTCCAGTACCCACACTGTCCGACATATAATAAAAAGGCCCATTATGTCCAGTACCCCACTGACCTGTATATATAAAATCGCCCATTATGTCCTAGTACACACACTGATCTGAAATATAAAAGGCCATTTTGTCCAGTACACACATGACCTGTAAATTAAACAAGGCCACATTTTGTCCAGTACACACACTGATCTGTAAAATAAAATGTCCCATTACATCCAGTTTACACACTGACCTGTAAATAAAATGGCCTATGTCCAGTACCCACCTGACCTGTTATATAAAATGGCCCATTATGTCCAGTACACACACTGACCTGTAAATATAAAATGGTTCCCATTACTATCCAGTGTACACACTGACCTGTAATATAAAAGGACCATTAGTCCAGTACACACACTGACCTGTAAATATAAAATGGCCCATTATGTCCAGTACCCACACGACCTGTAAATATAAAATGGCCCATTATGTCCAGTTTACACACTGACCTGTAAATATAAATGCCCCATTATGTCCAATACACACACTGACCTGTTATATAAAATGCCCCATTATGTCCAATACACACACTGACCTGTATATATAAAACGGCCCCAAGTCCAGCACCCACACTGACCTGTAAATATAAAATGGCCCCATTATGTCCAGTACACACACTGACCTGTTATAATAAAATGGCCCCAATTGTCCAGACACACCATGACCTGTAAATATAAAATGGCCCATTATGTCCAGTACCCACACTGACCTGTAATTATAAAATGGTCCATTATGTCAAGTACACACACTGATCTGTAATATAAAAATGTCCCTTATGTCCAGTACCCACACTGACCTGTGCATATATAAAATGGCCATTATGTCCAGTACACACATAGACTGGCATATATAAAATGGCCCATTATGTCAAGTACCACACACTGATGTAAATATAAAATGTCCCATTGTCCAGTACACACACTGACCTGTAAATATAAAATGGCCCATTATGTCCAGTACAAACAACTGACTGTAAATATAAAGTGGCCATTATGTCAAGTACACACACTGATCTGTAAATATAAAATGGCCCATTATGTCCAGTTACCACACACTGACCTGTAAAATATAAAATGGCCCATCCCATATGTCCAGTACACCACACGACCTGTAAAATAAAATGGCCCATTATGTCCAGTACACACACTGTGAAATATAAAATGGCCCATTAGTCCAGTACACACACTGACCTGTATATATAAAATGGCCCATTATGTCAGTACACCACTGACCTGTTATATATAAAATGGCCCATTATGTCAAGTACACACACTGACGTGTAAATATAAAATGGCCCATTGTGTCCAGTACACACCACTGACATTGTATATATAAAATGGCCCATTATGTCCAGTACACACATGACCTGTATAAATATAAAAAGGGCCCATTATGGCCAGTACCCACACTGACCTGTAAATATAAAATGGCCCATTATGTCCAGTACACACACTGATCTGTAAATATTAAAATGGCCCATTATGTCCAGTACACACACTGACCTGTATATATAAAATGGCCCATTATGTCCAGTACACACACTGACCTGTATATATAAAATGGCCCATTATGTCCAGTACACACACTGACTGTATATATAAAATGGCCCATTATGTCAAGTACACCACACGGACTGTAAATATAAAATGGCCCATGTGTCCAGTACCCACACTGACCTGTAAATATAAATGCCCATTATTCAGTACACACTGACCTGTAAATATAAAATGGCCCATTGTCCAGTAACACACTGACCTGTATATATAAAATGGCCCCATGTCAGTACACACACTGACCTGTATATATAAAAGGCCCATTATGTCCAGTACACACACTGACACTGTATATATAAAATGGCCCCTATGTCAAGTACACACACTGACCTGTAATATAAAATGGCACCATTATGGCCAGTACACACACTGACCAGTAAATTAAAAATGGCCCATTAGTCCAGTACACACACTGACCTGTATTATAAAAATGGCCCATTATGTTTCAAGTACACACACGACCTGTAAATATAAAATGGCCCATTGTGTCCAGTACACACACTGACCTGTAATATAAAATGGCCCATTATGTCCAGACACACATGACCGTTATATAAAATGGCCCATTATGTCCAGTACACACACTGACCTGTAATATATTAAAATGGCCCATATGTCAGTACACACACTGACCTGTTGTAAATATAAAATGGCCAATATGTCCAGTACACCACACTGACCTGTAAATATAAAATGGCCCATGTGTCCAGTACACACACTGACCTGTAAATATATAAAATGGCCCATATGTCCAGTACACACACTGACCTGTATATATAAAATGGCCCATTAGTCAGTACACACACTGACCTGTAAATATAAAATGGCCCATATATGTCCAGTACACACCACTGACCTGTAAATAGTAAAATGGCCCCATTATGCTCCAGTACAAACACACTGACCTGTGTAAATAAAATGGGCCCATTATGTCCAGTACACACACTGACCGTAAATAAAAATGGCCATTGATGTCCAGTACACACACTGACCTGTATATATAAAATGGCCCAATGTCCGTAACACACTGACCTGTAAATATAAAATGTCCCATTATGTCAGTACACACTGACCCGTATAATAAAGTCCCATTATGTCCAGTACACACATGACCTGTAAATATAAATGTCCCATTATGTCAAGTACACACCTGACTGTGTAAATATAAAATGTCCCATTATTCCAGCAACACCACTGACCTGTAAATATATAAATGGCCACATTATGTCCAGTACACACACTGACTGTATATATAAAAATGGCATTATGTCAAGTACACACACTGACCTGTAATATAAAAGGCCCATTATGTCCAGTACCACACATGATATGTAAATATAAAATGGCCCCTTATGTCCAGTACACACACTGATCTGTAAATATTAAAATGGCCCATATGTCCAGTACACACCACTGACCTGTAAATATAAAATGGCCCATTATGTCCAGTACACACACTGAATCTGTAATATAAAAGGCCCATTATGCCCAAGTACACACACTGATCTGTAAATATAAAATGGCCAATTATGTCCAGTACACACACTGACTGTAAATATAAAATGGCCCCAATGTCCAGTACACACACTGACGTAAATATAAAATGGTCATTATGTCAAGTACACACACTGACCTGTAAATATAAAATGGCCCATTAGTCCAGTACACACACTGACTGTAATAAAAGGCCCATTAGTCAGTACAACACTGATGTAAATATAAAATGGCCCATTATGTCCAGTACACACACTGATCTGTAAATATAAAATGGCCCATTATGTCAGTACACACAGACCTGTAAATATAAAATGGCCCATTATGTCCAGTACACACAATGACTGTAAATAAAATGGCCCATTATAGTCAAGTACACACACGGACCTGTAAATATAAAATGGCCCCTTATGTCCAGTACACCACACTGACCTGTAAATATAAATGGCCATTATGATCCATGTACCACACTGACCTGTATATATAAAATGGCCCATTATGTCCAGTACACACCTGACCTGTTAAATATAAAATGGCCCATTATGTCCAGTACACACACTGACTGAAATATAAAAGGCCCATTATGTCCAGTTTACACACTGACTGCCTGTAAATATAAAATGGCCCATTATGTCCAGTACACACAATGACCCTGTAAATAAAAATGTCCATTATCATCCAGTTTACACAGTATCAGATTATGAACATTTCTCCCTTGGCTGCTGTGCTCAGGTTTGCAACAATGTATCAGATTTTGAACTTTTCTCCCTTGGCTGCTGTGCTCAGGTTTGCAACAATGTATCAGATTATGAACATTTCTCCCTTTGCTGCTGTGCTCAGGTTTGCAACAATGTATCAGATTTTGAACTTTTCCTGTATGTGGGAACTCATATATGGGATCCAGAATGAGAATCCGGCCTGTTCTATCAGAGCTATTAAACCAGCTAGCTGTCAGGTAAATTGATAGTTTGAAGGGTTTAGATATGGCTCCTATCTCCAGCCTTGTCCATTCAAATAGAGGAATGTTCCTATATACAGTGTACCAGGTCAGACCATCTCTATAACAGTCAGTAGTAAAGAGTGACGCAGGGGATAGAGGATTCAGCTGCATCTGTAGATCAGTGTAAGGGACCTGGGTTACAGAGCAGCTGAATCCTCTATCCCCTGGTGTCACTCTTTACTACTGACTGTTATAGAGATGGTCTGACCTGGTACACTGTATATAGGAAACATTCCTCTATTTGAATGGACAAGGCTGGGGATAGGAGCCATATCAAACCCTTCAAACTATCAATTTACCTGACAGTCCTGTATGTGGGACCCTCATATTGGGATCCAGAAGAGAATCCTGCCTGTTCTCTAGAGCTATTAAACAGCTAGGTGTAAGGGACCTGGATAATCCAATGTCATTATATAGAGAGCAGAGAGATGTGTTGTACAGTGTCATGAATACTGAGAGAGATACACCTGGGATCTATGGTCTATTCTAACATATGTAATTACTAGGTTATATATCTGGTCAGTAAAGATTATTCTATTCCTGCTATTTCCAATTTGCCAAGTTTACAATACATTTATTTCTTCTTCTCTGTGCACTCTGAAATTGTTGTCCTAGACAGAATAGTTTGTTTGTCTTTATAATATTTCTGATTATGGTGAAATTAAGTTAGTGGATTTTTATACTGATTTTAGAAGTCTCAAGCCTATTACGCAATAGATTTTGAGCAATTTAGTATTTCTGCTTAACTGAGTGAGGAATAAATCTCAGGAAGGGGCTTTAGAAGGTGCAATTTATGAGTAACACACAAAATATATAAATATGGGATAGTATACCTCCATTATAAAGTGCAACTAGTGACCAATTCAATATATAAGGTGCAATGAATGAGCCTGCCAAATTTAAGCCGTCTGCCTCCACAGCAAGTTGGAGAATTAATGATGAGTGACGCAAGTTGGAGAATTAGTAGTGAGTGAGTGAGGGCTTTGCCTTTTCGAAACGAAACCTGCTTAACTTTTGTAAGTAAGGTGCAATGAATGAGCCTGCCAAATTTAAGCCTTCTGCCTCCACGGCAAGTTGGAGAATTAGTGATGAGTTAGTGAGAAACGAAACCTGCTTAACTTTTGTAAGTAAGGTGCAATGAATGAGCATGCCAAATTTAAGCCGTCTGCCTCCATGGCAAGTTGGAGAATTAGTGATGAGTAAGTGAGTGAGTGAGTGAGTGAGTGAGGGCATTGCCTTTTTGAAACGAAACCTGCTTAACTTTTGTAAGTAAGGTGCAATGAATGAGCATTTAAGCCGTCTGCCTCCACGGCAAGTTGGAGAATTAGTGATGAGTGAAGCAAGTTGGAGAATTAGTGATGAGTGAGTAAGTGAGTGAGTGAGGGCGGCAAGTTGGAGAATTAGTGATGAGTGCGTGAGTGAGTGAGTGAGGGCTTTGCCTTTTCGAAATGAAACATGCTTAACTTTTGTAAGTAGGGTGCAATGAATTAGCCTGCCAAATTTAAGCTGTCTGCCTCCACGGCAAGTTGGAGAATTATAACAGTTACATAGTAACATAGTATTGGAGGTTGTATAAAGACATAAATCCATCTAGTCCAACCTTTATACCCTACCCATAATGCCTGTCTAACAGTTACATAGTAACATAGTATTGGAAGTTATATAAAGGCAAACGTCCATCTAGTCCAACCTTTATACCCTACCCATAATGTCTGTATAACAGTTACATAGTAACAAAGTATTGGAGGTTGTATAAAGACATACGTCCATCTAGTCCAACCTTTATACCCTACCCATAATGTCTGTATAACTATCCAAAGAGGAGGGATTACAATATTATTTATATCCAATGAGATTACATATTCCTATTCCCCAGGGGAATACATATTACTTTATTACATTACATATAAATCCAGGAGATTACACTATGTAGGCACAAATATTGATCAGAGTATGAGATGTGAAGTATATAGAACTATTATTCCAATTAATATATACCATATTACAGGTATTATGGATCTTTATATTAGTCCAGAGATTACATATACATATTCGATCCGAATGAATGAAACCATATTACATATATGACAGTTACAATAAATTATCCAAGGAGATTCATATAAATATTTATTATCCAAGGAGATTACATATTATCCAAGGAGATTACATATATATATGGCGCAACAGGTGATAAACAAAAGGTCGCGATCGTTAGGCAAAAGCTGATACTTTAGGTCCAGAGGATGAGTGACCTATGCCTATAATCCAAGGATTACATAGGTACATCGTGTATCCCAGGGGATGTAGAATATTCATATTTCCAAGGGGATATACTATTAAGGGGGAGGGAAAAAGGGGACAATATTTAGTCCACTGAGAGTTACATTTAGATGATTAAAAGAAGGAAGGTGCCACGGTAGATGGTACCTAATATTACATAGGGACCCAAGGGGTTACATATATGCATCTCATACATTGTCATATTATCCGAATTAGATTGAAGCATAGGTTATCGCAAGAGAGATGTACATATTCATAAGTATGCCGAGTGGTGGATAGGAACATATTACATATTAAGTCGCAAACGTGTAAATTAATTTACATATTATCGCATTGGATTACATATTAAAAATATATTGTCTATTGAATCACAGATAGATAACATATTACTATTATACAATGTACAATATTATCCAGGAGATTACATATAATATCGCAGGGAGAATTAACATAATTACTTGTTATCCAAGGTGAGATGACATATTGAGCATAACAATGGGGATTACTATTAGAGCATTTAAGTCACCAAGGAAAGTTACGTCTTATCCCAGTAGATTCTGACTTACATATATCCAAAGGAGAGGTTAGGGATATGATATCCCAAGTGATTAATATACATGAAATTCTCGCAGGAAAGCAATTACATATATATATTATACAAGTGATTACATCTTACATATTCTATTTATACCAGGGTGATGTACATATTAAACATAAATCCAAAGGAGATACTGGATTAACAATTTGATATATTATCCACGTGGAAAGCATTCAAAATAAAATTCTCTTATTGAAAGGAGATTAGATATTTATCTCAAGGGTGCAACTGGAATATTAATCCGATGGAGATTCGCATTTATTCGAGGAGATTACATACTATCCAAGGGGATTAAATATTACATGGTGGCACCTGTGGAATTTATCATTGGTTACGCGCAATACGAATATCCGCAGGCCATATATATCGGTCCCATTGCAGAACACTTTAGGACTAAACCAAGCTTCAACCCGCCGCCCGTGACCCCTCCCCCCGAGAGACTAATAGATGCCAAATACAACCCTATGGTGCACAATAAGGGGTAATAAAAGACCGATCTGATGATTAACCAACACTTTGAATGGTGAACAACTTGTAATAAAAGCTTGAGACACGTAAATTATTAAAACTGTTAATTGTTTTGATTATAGATGCGAGTGACCCTTTGCAGTTGACCAATAAGAAGCAACCTAATCTTCTGCTATAATGTTTTGAAAGGCCACTCTGACGCTGCTGCATATGTGTAAACCGTGACAAATAAACTGAAGTTAAACAAATATATCTTACATATTAATCCAAGTTATCGGGAATATATTACAGTCATTAGAAGGGTTTTAAAGATTACACATTAACTACGTATTATCCAAGGGTTATCATATATACATATTACAGGATTACATAGTACTATTGGTAAACATTTACATAATTCTCCAAGGGGAGTGTACATATGCAGCTAGTAGGTCATATATACATATCTAATATCGGGGATTTGACTATAACATAGCTATAAGGCCAGTGGATTACATATTACATATTATGCAATGATCGATTAGTAGGTACAAGGGAGTTACAGTAAATTATCAGGATACAATTACTAATATACGTCCAAAGGGAGGTTACATGATTCCATTATGCCCAAGTAGTAAACATATGTACAATATTATCTAAGGGGATTGCATACTGTATTACACATTATCCAAGTAGATAACATATTACATATTATGCAAGGGGATTACATATTACATATTAACCAAGTAGATAACATATTACATACTGTATTATCCAAGGAGATTACATATTAATATTATTATTTAATGCACTGAAAAAATCTGAGGTGTCCACAATATTTAATAGGCGATGTCCCCTTCAATAGTAGATCAGGATAAAATAAAACACACACCACCAAGCCCAACCCTTTTATTTTTATCCCAAATAGAATTCATACTATTATTGAGATTATTAACAAACCACATTTGATGTTATACATCATTATAATATGTCAACCAGACAACTCTCCCATATCCCCCTAGTACTGCACACTCACTATCACACATCAATGGTTTATGGGTGTGCATTGTGTTGCTGAGAACCGACCTGTTGAAGGCGGGGGCAAGAAAGGCTAAGGGGGGAGGAAAAGAAGAGAGGATACTTCGGGAGAAGGGTCCTTGTCTCTTAACAGGGTTTATAATTACTTCCCCTCCATGAATCTTTGGGAGAAGAGATCCACTTTGATTTCTTGGATGTAAGTAAATTATTAAGATAATTAAATTATTTAGTATAATGAAAGTCTTATACAACTACTTGAACTGACTTTTTGCCAAAAGCAACATTAATTATCATAATTAGAACTTACCTTGCAAGCTTGGCAATGATGGGTATTGATTATGCAACAATATAACCTTTGATGACCCCTGAATGTTAGATTAGATCAGTCGCAGGTTGTATTATTTGCATCATTCATTACCCCACAAATCATTGCTTCCTCAGACCGATCAATTGTTTATTTTGTTTGTTGGTTTCTGGCAGCGTACAGTTACAGTCTATTTATTTCTAAAGCCTCACATAAAGTACGGAAATGCCGTGTTCACTTTTCCCATTTAAACTGTGAATATCTTAATAGAATCTCCCATCACCCCTTTTAGGTGCTTTAAACCTTTGTTGCAACATTACTTTGTACCTACGATCTTGTATATTTTACAGGAAGGATGGGTTGGATTTATTCTTTCCTACCAGTATCAAGAGAGTTTAAAGTAAGTGGTCAAATTTACGCTTCCCTTTAAAATGGCTTCTTGCTAACTCACCAATATTTTGTTCCTTAATGACATCATCGTTAACCTCTTCCTGACTGCAGTGATGATAAATACTACCAGGAAGATTCAATAAAAGTTCTTATCGTTTAAAATGGTGCTAATTTTGCCCCAACCAATCATCTTATTTTAACATTTGAAAGCTAACATCTGATTGGTTGGGGCAAAATTAGCACCATTTTTAACAATAAGAACTTTTATTGAATAACCCTGTACCATTCCTAAACACTTACATCTGTGGATATGTATAAAACATTCCTTTTGCAGTGGGTTTTACAGGTTAAAATTTTTACTATCATTCTCCGTTCTCGCAAAACACATTTTTTTAAAGAATAATTAACCTCCATTAAAGTTTACATGTGGTGAATCCTTTAAAAGTGTTTGGTTGGATATCATTAAGGTGTTTTCACATCACTGTAATGGTTTGTGACAACACGTTAGCATTGGGGGAATAGTAAACATTTTCTTCTAGTGTTATTATTTAGAAAAGAGTTGTTTTTTGTAATTTTTGGCAGGAAAAATAATCAAAAGCATAATTCAGGCATCAGAAACACTGTTGGGCTCCCAAAGTATAAAAGATCTAAAGTATATTATTAATCAAGCATAAAGATGTCTACTTTGGTATGCAGTTACTAAGGACCAGGATACTGTGGATGTCACTAAATATTGTTTGTTATAATATTAACATCACCCTATCCATTTTAATAAATTAGAAATTATTGATAACCTACACAGCCAGAATGGGGGGTGCACAATGTGCATCCTGGCCATTTTTAATTGGAAAGTATTGGTCAATGTCCACTAGCACACCGAATTATCAATTATCAGTATTATTATAGCTGCTGTTGGCTTATAAAGGACAGTTTTTATTTCAATGCCAGTAGGAAACCAGTCTGTGACTAGCGAAACATCTTATGTCAATGAAAATTTGGTACAGATGAAGAACGTCTGAGGGCTGTAAATGAGAAGTACAGAGAATTTTTTTACATTGTATGGGCAATGTCCCATGGAGAAGGCACAATAAGACACAACTGCAATAGCTGCTGATTTTTCTGGTATATCTATTGTATTCAGTTAGATCAACTGGACAAAGACGTTTCGCTGTCAATCCACTGGATCTCTCAATTCAGATGACTTGTATAGGGATCTGGTGGCAATTATGTTACCTGGGAAATCCCAATTACATATCACAGCCAGGTGTTAGCGAAATGTCGAACTAAACTTAAGTCCAGTTGATCTAATTGAAACAACAGATATCCATGACCTGGATGAATGAGAAACCTTCACAAGCAATTTTTCTGTCATAACATTGGCTGTTAGGAAATACAATCCATGTTTCGACTTAGAAGCTACTATTGTGGGTAATTTATAGTCTACTATTGTGGTATTTATAGTCTACTATTGTGGGTATCATAGTCACTTTGTGGGTAATTTAATGGCTACTATTGTGGGTATGCTTTGAAGGTTCTCATTCATCCAGGTCATGGTATATCTGTTGTATTCAATAGATCAACTGGACTGTGAATTGTATTCTTGAAGACGTTCGCTAGTCATCCGACTGCGCTTTCTCAATTCAGAAGGATTGTACAAGAATCTGGCATATGTACCTTGGAAATCCCAATTAGCATTCCCACGCCAGGTGTTAGGGTGTGAATTAGATAGGGCTAAGAGGTGTTATAGGAACCGCCCAGAGTAGGTGTTAAAACAGCATTGTACATGGCAGACAGTTGTTTGTCGACCACACCCCTCTATTTTAGGCTTGGTTTCTTTATTTCACATAAATGGGCCTCCTTAACACCTACTCTCTTGAACCAGTCACTTTCCTTTCGCCATGTATGTTAACTTACAATCTTCAAAGGGTATTCCTTTACCGAGATGCAGATACACGGCGATTCCTGAACCGAGGAATTGGCTCTTCTGTGGCTGGGCCATACTTGAGCAGTTTGCTGTTTGGGTCTCCCCCTACAAATCAAGAGCTTCTTCACTGCACTGCACTGCGTATATATGTCGGCTTTTCTTGTGTTTAGGTATTGGGTCTTTCGGATGTTACCAATTGCTCGCCTCAGTTGTGTTCGGTTTGAAAAGCAGACGTGGATACGATGTTTTTTGAAATTCTTCTAATTTCTCGGAGACCCCTGCTACATATGGATGACCATGTTCTTCCTCCTGTCTTGCTTTTCCCCTTCACTGTGGTATTCGTGTTCTTTTCTTTCCTTCTACTCTTTTGACAAAGCCCAGTCTGGATATCCCCAAGTTTTTAAGGGCTCCTCTGAGATGTTCATTTCTTTAGCCTCGCCTCTGTGCTAGGTGGGATGTTCTCGGCTCTGGGTTGCAGGGTTCTGATGACCCCCAGCTGTGATCTAATGTGTGGGAGGCAAACATCAAATACTGATCTTGTGTGTTGTTTTGCTGTAAACCCTTAACTTCCCTTACCATTTTCCTGTACTTCTACCAACATTCCAAGAAGGCCAGTTTGTGTTCTGCGTATCTCTTCCTTGTGAATTAAGTTTTGGTCCCCCGCATAATGTGGGCCTTTGTCAAAAGAAAGTAGAAGGAAGAAAAGACACGAATACCCCATGGAAGGGGAAAAGCAAGACAGAGGAAAGAACTTGTCACCCATATTAGCAGGGGTCTCCGGAAATTAGAAGAATTTTCAAAAACATCGTATCCCTGTCTGCTTTAAACCAACACACCACTGAGGCAGCACTGTACATCCGAAAGATCCAATACCAAAACACAAGAAAAGCGACATCATATACGCAGTGCCAGTGCAGTGAAAATGCTCTGATTTGTATGTGGGGGAGACCAACACAACTGCATCAACGTATGGCCCAGCACAGAAGAGCCAATTCCCTCGGGTCAGGACTCCGCCGTGTATCTGCATCTTAAGGAAAGGACATACCTTTGAAGATGTAATGTTAACATACTGGCGAAGGAACGTGACTGGTTCAAGAGAGGTGTTAAGGGAGCCATTTTATGTGAAAATAAAGAAACCAAGCCTAAAGAGGTGGGGGGGTTCGACACCAACTGTCTGCCATGTACAATGCCTGTTTTAACACCTACTCTGGGCGTTCCTATAACACCTCTCGCCCTATCTAATCACACCCTTAACACCTGGCTGTGATATGCTAATTGGGATTTTCCAGGGTACATAA